>JAZGTI010001836.1:0-40621 GCA_036877585.1 Botia kubotai | reverse complement strand
GTTATTATTAAATGTATAAAATAATTATTTAAATAGATTCTACCTGCAATAAATATTCTGAGTATAAATATAGTTATTGTCAAATATAACTATAAACTATCTTTAAACTGTTTTTCTTTTATCATTTTGCTGTTGCCGCTGTTTTATATAAACAATGAGACATTTTAAACCAGACATCAAAGGATGTTTTATTCCCTTTGCTGTGTGTAGTAAAGCTGATTGCTTTAGTATACAGAAAATCTGGCTATACATGTACACAATTATAATACATTAAAAAAATCTAATAATGCATAATTATTTTTACACAAAAATCAGCTGACTGGTGAGCCACAATAATCGCGTATTAGACCTTATTTCAAAGGAATAATCCTGTGAATAATATAATACTCGTTTAAAGCATAATCAGTATAGATTCTCCTTGGTCTGCCCTATGCGGTAGATTACTGTAATCCTTCCTCAGAAGCTCTACCTGCTCCTCTTAACCTATTGGTCAGTGCTGCTGTAATGAGAGCAGGGGGCTAATGCCTGAGAATAATGTTTTTATGAGCGACAGCAGAGGTCAGAATTAACGAGACGGATGCCTCGTGGGACGTAAAGTCGTTCCTGAGGGCATACAAATGGCTTCCTAATGAAGCCTGACATTGTTTATAAGTTATCGATGCATGTGTGTATGAAACAGAGAAGGGAACAGGAGATAAAACTGATGCTGAGCATCTTTCATGTGCTTGCTAGCACTATGCTAACTTTAACCACATACGTTAACTTATCTGTGTAAAATGTAGCATTACATTAATATCGCTAACTACCCTAGTTATAGCACCATAAATATTTATATCAAGCATGAATATTCCTTAAAAATAATGAAATGCTTAAGTTTTAAAGTGACAGACTGTGTGAATATAAATATGAAGTGCTTTAGGGGACAATACGAGGTATGAGATTCTCTGCACCAAGGAACAGAATAAATGTGCGCTACATTATCATTGAAGATCACAGCATAATATGGCCATCAGAATTAATTATGTACAGGATGAGGTTATTAGTATGCATAAGTGTTAATATGTAATGCACATAAATTATCATATTTTAAATGGACACATAGTGTTGCGGAACTTAAGATGTACGCATCTTTACAAATTTAAATTAATATCTATGACTTAATTTATCGTATATTATAAATACAATAAAATCAACCTATTCATTCCTTTAACCTGTAAACATTTGTACATCTCTACAGTTCTTCGTACACAAAGTCTTGCGTTTTAAAAGCCATCAATATGCTGCTATTGTACTTTTTAGTGTCTAACCACTCTTTATGAATACCTACAGTAAAAAATGTCATAAAACAGCCAAAAGATTCACTCTAACCAACAAAATAACATTAGCACAGTGCAGGAAAACTCATACTGTGGGTACCGTTCCCTCAGCGGTACCTGAAGAGAGGAGCCGCTGGATTGATCTCTCTCTCCTGTTGGCCATTTCACAGAAGAATGCTTTCACAGCAAAGCTCGGGGACTTGAGGGGAAACAGCAGAGCTTGGAAGCAGAGTAACAAGTACAGGCAGCAGACGCAGAGAAGTGCGCATAAGCAAAAACAAATTGTTTTGTGTTCGCTGTGCTACAGGTCCACTAACTCATTTTGGTTTATTGTTACCAAAAGCTGTCAAATCGTAAGTTTAACGGCTGGACCAGAGGTTACCGCGCACATTGAGACAAATAACGCTTGCGGTTGTGTATATTCAAGCCTGACGTGTTGCAATCGGTCATATGACGCAAGATTACCAATGGCATTTGAAGTAAATAAAGTCCAACCTGGTCCGGTGTGCCTGAAGGCGGCGTTTTTTAATTTAACACAGGAGCGAATGAGATTTGTGAGCCCTGGCAGAGAGGAAGATCATTAGATTAAATTTCAGACTGTTCCTCATACAAAGCTTGGAATATACAGTGCACATATTAACTGCTGCACTTTTACTGTACTTTGATGGTGCTACTGTATTTTTACAGTGGTGATGTTTAATCCTGTAGCAGGAAATAAATGGTAAAGTGAGAAAAGTGACGGAAAACTACCGTAGGTGACAACAACCAGCAGCTGCTGCTTCTCTGTCACAGCTGTGATTAGACAGCCAATCTGATCGACACTCTGAACCAAAGACCAGAGCAGAGAGAAAAACAGGAAAAGGTGAGAGTCAGAAAACAAGGGCAAGAGCAGAAGACAACGGTGTGAGATGACACCAGAGCAGTTTAAGGAAAGAAAGGGTCAAAGTAAATGTAAGTAGTGTGTGTGTGTGTGTGGGTGGGTGTGTGTGTGTGTGTGTGTGGGTGGGTGTGTGTGTGTGTGGGTGTGTGGGTGGGTGTGTGTGTGCACTGAGGGCGATATTTGAGAGAGATGAAAAATGCACCAGTAAGCTGTTTGTAAAGGTCTTCAGATAGAAGACCACATCTCAGAAAAGCAAGGACGTATGTCAAGGAGAAACACTTTTCACTCTCATCTTGAAGAGGAAGATACCTTCAGAGTTTTGCAATTTATTGACCACACACAAGCACTCTCAACCCCCCACACACAGACTGGACTAGCACACAATAACAGACATACCCTAGAGAGTGCTGTCACATTAATAAGAGTGGCAGACTGGGGTTATTATATGATTGAATCTGTACTCTGGTACATAACAACTTATTCTAAAATTATTCTGTTTTCTTATGCTCACAAAGGGAACATCTTTGTTAAAAGACCAATAAAATATCTGTTGTGCTTTAGTTTTTTTTAATATCTTCATTTTTACTGATTGACCAATCAGATGCTTATTCAGTGCCATTCCTGCTGGATAAACAGTGTAAGATGGTTTGCCATTTCCCACTGCTCAGACTGGTGGTCTATTTTGGTTTGATGGTTTTAGATGGTTTTTCAGGACTTGTCAGCTGGTCAAGTTGGGAGACCAGCTAAACCATTCGAAAACAGCTAAGACCAGCAAAAAGACTATATTACAATGACCTAACACCAGTAACCTCGAGCTTTACAGATTCCCAACAGTGGCTCAAAACTTCTGGATTTAGAGTAAATCCCTCACCCCTAAAATCACAGCATGTATCATTTAGAGACCCTCTGGGAATTTTGCTGCGTATCACAAATGGGAAGATTTTATTACAGCAATGAGTTTTCTTCCACGCCTCCACAGAACAGCCACACACACACACACACTTTCCAAAAATAAACTCTTGCAAGTTTGCTTTCTGTCATTCTTTCTCGCTTTCCCCTCAACACACAATCACACACACACACTAATCCATGTGATTGAAGAGCTCTCCGAAAGGTAATTAAATTTGCCAATGATCTGCTGTGCTGGGAACACAAGCTTGCGTTGTGTGGAGGGAACAGTGGAGCCGGGCTTCAATAATACCGACCAGCTCATTCATCAGCAGACAGACGAGTCCCTCATATTTCTCTACAATTTTTTAAGATGCTACAATAGCCTGATCTATGTCGCCTACACTCTTAGAAAGCAAAGAGTTTACTGCACAATAACAGATCCTGTTGACATAACAGCTAGCAAACAGTTGTACCGTTTGTTTTGTGTGAGTGTGGGTGCATTTCTGCGCATTTTAGCAGCGTGGCATTAACGGCGAATCGGTAGTGCTTGTATCTTTGATCCGCATTTTAATTACGAATTACCAGTTTGTCATTTAGCAGATGTTTTTGTTATCCAGAGTGACTCTTCTTCCACCTTCTTAAGTTCAGCTGTGAAGCTCTTACGAGTTCCTACGAGTTTGAAAATTGTAATTAAAATTGCAAAATGATTGTGCTGGCACTCATCTTGTAAACACAGTCATTTTGACATGACCCCAGGGGAGTATTATTACAGGGGTCAAGTGCACTACAGTCTAATAGGGTTAAGTGTCCGACACGCTGGCTCACAGGTTGTCCCTTGTGGGGTTTAAACCTACAACCTTTTAGTATGCAGCCCAGATCCTCCATGACTACAATAATACCACCCAATTTTGGTGTTGCTGAGTAATGTTGGTTATCATGGTACAACTAAAAGCACAAATGAATGTGTTTGGCAGTACTGCTAAATGTGTGTGTATGTGTGTTGGCTCGTATATGGGTGGTGTCACTAGCCAGCACCGCCTGTTTTCTAATCGACCAGCCCTTTTAGCACATATTAGCATGCATTAGTATTCATTAGCTCCATTTTCAACATGGATGGCAGAAACAAAACTGCATCTAATAAGCCTTTATTCAAATAAGGGTGCAGGGTAAATGGATAATTGATTTTGAAAAAGCCTTTTCGACAAATCGTAGTAATAAATGAACTCTAAGTGATTTGGGCAGCTTGTAAAGGTGCATAATGGGCGGAGTGTAGATGGAGAGATTGAATTTCTGGTAACGTTTGGATAATATGATTAAAGCTAGCCAGATGCTGAACTCACAAAGCATAAAATATTGCTACTCTCTCGTTCCTCTTTGTTTCTCTTCTTGGCATCATTTGGCATCAGTTTTGTAGTAATTGTTTGGTTGGTGCTGCCAAATTCTCGTTCGAGTATGTATTTGTGTATGAGAGTGTGTTAGAGTGAGAGAATACAAGATTAGGGCTGTGTTCATACAGAGATGCTTTCAAATGATGCATTCTTTATTATTTTTAACACATCTTAGCATTTACAAACATGTTTTTAACTGCTTACTTAATTATCACTAATTCATGCACACACGGACTGAGGTAGGCGTAACTCGGGGGATGTGTTCCTCCTACTTTAAGAATTTTTTTGTGTTCCTTTCCCTACATAGATAATTAGTGCTTTTCAAAGACCCTTGACTTTAATGAGACGCCCCTCAACTTTACAGATTGTTCCAACGCCCTGGGACGACCCTGTCTTTAAAGTCAGCCTGATGTGATCTCTGCAATACACTTCACTTCTAGAGTTCAACATACTTCTGAGTGAAAAAGGATATTCAATGAGAAAAAGTACCATGGTACTTTTTCATAGTACTATCATGGCACACTTGTACTTTATGCAACTCTTCATAAGTACAGAGGACAATTTTTTAATCTAAAAAATGCTTTGGTAGTACAATTGTACAGTATTAGCATCATATATATATTATATATTAGTATCATATATATATGATATATACATATACACACATATACACTGTGGCTCCGAATAAATATGTAACATGGTATTTTTTTGTACCCCAAAGGTCTCACATTGTACCATGTTCAAAGGTACTTTTTGTTTAACAATAATCTTTCTAGACCAGCTAGCTTATATTAACACGCATATTTATACTCAAGATTAAAGTTTATATATGACTACGTGGGGGCTGTGCACGTTTGAGGCGTTGGTACTGAAGCCCCTTCACAGCCTATGATTTTAACATCCTGGAACCCTGATCCAAACACGACAGTTTTGTCACTTCCTGTGAGCGCATTAACAGATTGGAAGGTGTAAAAGACACGACTGGATCTCACGCAACGCCTCTGAGTCACACATCGAGAGAATGGGAACGAGATTGCTCTCTTACAAAAATCACCAAATGAACTAAACGCTCACGCAGAGAGAGAAGAATGATAAATGACGAAATAACAACACAAAGAAGGAGTGATATCCTATGGGGACTTTGACTGTGTTTCGCGATTGATTGACTGTCATGTGCATTCTTCCTCCATCTAAAAACTGCCGAGTGGGGAAAGGAAACATGACAGATTAAACAAAATGACTTAAATAGCTTTTTGTCATTGCGCTTTGATCGCCACGATGAGTCGCACAAAGGAAACTGTGTAAACAGCCTCTGCCGTACTGCGCCACTGACGGTGGGATGGCAAATTTCAGCCCATTCACATTTTTATTCGCTTGTCTTGTTAAAATAATCACAATGGAGTTTCCAGGTTCCCTCCTACTTCCCGGGCTCTATGAATATTTTTGCGCTTTGTTTCGCTCCATCTCGCCGCAATCATGGCGTAATTTAGACGTATTAAAAGCTAGACTGTACCACCTGTCTCTTTTATAACTCCACGTCTTGCGTTTCGCTATTATGCTGTCACTTTTTTGTATTCGGCTGTCGACGTCAGTTTGTGCCTGTCTGCATTTTCATTTCATTCGCGGATAAACCTGATAGCCCATCCGGATGAGGAAACGTAAAGCAGAGATGACATTGATTTAATTGCCAGAGATACCCGCCCGGAGAAACGTGTGCTACAGTTACAAGCGCGCTGGGTCGTCGCGTCCCTGTACGCTGATTAACTTACTTTAATTTGAAGTATAATCAAAGCACTTGTACATGAAACACAAGCCAATTTGCTGGATTCAGAGTAGAGGAGGCAGATATTGATCCGTCATCTACACATTATCAGGTCGGCAGGGAATTGTGTTCCGGTATACTGATGTGCAGTATTTCCCTGCTGTGGTCTTAAAGCCTTAAGGGAACAGATGAACCAAAAATAAACATTGTCGTTTTGTTATTGAAAACGTGGACCAGGGCAAGGACAGATTTTAAACACTATAAAAACAGTTTCTATGAATGCAGCTGCTTTTCTATAATAAAGACCACAGAGTTATTCAGAACTTCTTCCTTAGTGCTTCACAGTGAAAAGATTGTCATACGGGTCTGAAGGCGATTGTGAGCATATCTATTTCTGTATATATGTGAATGTCTTTCATACAACTGGCAGATTGTCATCTCGGCTTACCTCTGAATTCTGGAGACACGTGTCAGGTTGTACGCACACACAAAACAAACGCATGTACAAATAAGACAGCAAACAGACGTTAACACGCATCAAACTGACAAAAGAAGCTTCGCGCGGAAACCGAGGCCCAATTAAACACAAGCTGTCTAAAGTTATCCGTGCATGTTTCTAAACAGCTCTATCAATCCGAATCCTAATTTTGAGAATGAAGTGTGTGTGTGTGTCTGGAGAGAGGTGTGCCGTGGGAGTCAAGCTGATTAAAGAAGATCAATCGTGTTGGGATTATTAGATGTTTTAATGTGCTGATCTCAGCGCTTGTGTCACAGACAGACCAGAACACCATCTAGACAAGCTGTCACATACCTTTAACAGAAACGTTTAAACATGCTCTCAGTCATCTGTTCCTACAACTCACACGCACTAAGTTTGTCACATTCACACTAGTAAATCCACGATGGTTCTGACTTTTGCCATGACATCCTTGAATATATGTGTGTGTTTATATAGGTGCACTGTTAAAAAGTATTTGTTAACTTGACTCAGTGAAGTGATCTTTTGCCAAGTTAATTACAGTAAATCTTCACACTTTGTTGATAACTCAAAACAACAAGATGACTTGACTGAGTCAACTCAAGTTAAGTCTGTAGAACCACACAGTGTGTAGTTGGGGTACATTGTGGGATCACCCAAAAATGGGGGGTTCACCATCAAAAAACTGCCTCATCAAAAAAATGATGTCTTAAAGGAAGAGTTAACCCAACAATAAAATTGTTATATAAAATAACAATTAAAAACATCAACAATTGTGTGATGAAACATATGGACATCGTATGGCTGTTATGAAATTTAACACACAAAGCTCAAGCGTGACTGCAAAAGACTGCAGAATATAGTGCATACAGGCTCATAAAACTGTCATCATTGTGTGCAAAAGTTAAGTGAAATTCTTCCCTTTTGTGCTCCAAAAACAGCATATGGGTTTAGAACAACATAAGGGGGAGTAAATAATGACAGAAGTTTCCTTCTTTAGTGAACCAACCCTGTAATGAATATCTAAAAATACACAGAGGAGACAAGCTGGTGGAGGGGATAGATAATATCATTTGTTCAGTATGAAAACATTAAGCCCTTACATGATATAAAAACACATGCGTGCTTATGTACATTTACATACATTGTGTGTGAGAGCATGTGTGCATTTAAATACGTGATGCATGGTTTTTGAGTACTTTAAGTGGGTCACTGTCTGTTTCTCTCTGCACTGTGGTGAACAGAGAGAGAGAGAGACGGTAGTGTTGTTACTTCCTCTGCAGCAAAACCCCGGAGTAATTTCATGCATTTCCAAATGTATTATGATGAAAACGCTTTAATTTATTCAGTTATTTCTTTCCGTTCTCAAGAGTGAATTCAAAAGTACCGCTTGTTTATGGCACGTGGAATCTGAATAAACACAGAACAGAGGTCTTAGTTATACTCATGAGGCGTTTAATTTACTCATTTCCTTTTCTTTCAGAGCCCAGAATCCTGATGAAACCAGCCACCCCTCGCTGGGGGCCGGCGAAGACCCTCCTGCTGGAGAAGGTGGAAATATTAGAAGCCAGAGTCAGGCTGCAGTGGCCCAGATTAGACATGGATCAGGAGATGGTGCTCAACAGACCCATAATGAGCTCCCATTGGAAGGTGAAAGTAGGGAATCATGTCTACAATCACCTCTGAGATATCTTCCTTTTTAGGGCGTTGGGGGGTCAAAATATTTTGTTTTTGAGAGTTTTTGGGTTCAAGGACAGTTGAACTGAGTTAAACAGTGGGAGGTTTACAGTAGAATGAGCTTCAGGCAGTCAACAATGTGTGTGTAAATGTATTGACAGCAATTATTGTAGCTTCAACAAATAAGACTCTTGTTGAGCATTTTTTTTTCCAGTATTTATAGGACCAGAGGGCCAAAACAGGGAAAGACAAAAGGACAAAGGTGATTGTGTTGGAAACTGGATTAAAACTCACATCGTCTGTTTTATTTTGTGGTGCGCTGTCCCTTTAAGAGCTTTTGCTTGTTTGTCTCAGTAATGCATCTTTATCAGGCATCAAGTTAGCTTAATAGCCGTGTCATATTTAATTATGAAGTCATTCAATTTAATTATAAAGTTGGTAGCGCACACGCAATGTCCAACAACTAAAAACAAGCTTCAGTTATAGTACGTCAAGAATCAGTTTAGAAGCTTTGGTCTGTTATACAAACTTTTAACACAGTCAATGTGAGTCAAATTAATTAGCTGCTCTGGTGTCCAGTTGCTCTGTTATCTTTCTCTCTGTGCACATACTGCAGCTTTCTCCTTTTTGTCTCTTTCTTCTCTTCTTTTTGGAAACAGGATGAGATAAACACCAGCAGCTGGAACCAGTGCATGCATCAGTCCAAATTACTCCATAGACGTTCTTATAGGACAGCGAATGTGTTTACAAAAGCTAAGCCCGTATTAAACAAGCATCTGTTCCTAAGACACAGACTCTTGCGTGCTCAGCAAGCGACATGCGACGTTCTTTCATCAGAGTGCTGGCAATTCATATTACCCATAATCCCTTGTTTGGGTCCCAGCGCTGGGCTCTCAGATATTCGCAGATGAGGCAACTAGTGAGCACACACACAACATGTGTCCTTCTCGTAACAGCTTTAAAGTAAAAAAAAAACTCTGTTCCAAAGACTTTCTTTCGCTTCTCAGAAATGGACAGAAGTAGGTCAAGCTGTGAGCACAAGAGGCTAGCTTTAGTGTACCTTAGCTGCAAGCTAAATGCACCTGCACAACCCCCCCCATCTCATAAAGCAGCTGCTGAAATACCAGGAGGTGCCACAGTGTAGCTAAAGGTTATAATAAGTTATAATTGTGTTCCGAATTAGGACCAGAGAGCCAGACTAACCTTAATTATCTCAGCACAACCTGTGGAGAGCACAATATAAATGTTGTCTCGAGACCTGTGAATTTCAAAACAGCTCTGGATTCAGCTAGTATATTGCCCCCAGTACACAGATGAGTTTCACTGCCCAACGGCTTTATGTATATGCAGTATATTTACACAGTCCACTGAAGTCACAGGAGCTCCTAAACAGCTTTCTTACAGCACTCACGCCCACCACATCTTTGTATTTCTCACATTGACTATCTGTCCTGCTCTTTCCAATCTCTTCCTCTCTCCTCTTTAAGATCTCTATTTGTTTTCTCTCTCTTTATCTTGGTTGTTATTGTCCGTGTTTTTTCTCCACCCCATCATTACAAAGATGGTTCCTATGTCTTTTACTCTCCGGGCCCCGGGTTCTCCCTAATGGCTTCTTTTCTTTAGTTTCTGATCCGTAATATGTCTGTCGATAGCAGCACACCTGCCCCCGGGCAGCCCTGCCTCAGTGTGCCTGTCACATAGAGGAAAACACCCCCCCTTCCCCCACAGGACCCACTCAATACACACCTAACAAGCGTGCGCTCTCTCCATAACAGACTAATTTGCCTGTGTGTGGGTACATGGTTTACAGAACAGGCACTCTGAGTGTCTTGCATGGCTGTGGACTCAGGTTTAGATGTGACTCCTGCTGGGTCGGGGGCATTAGGAAGCTGTTTGCGGCTGTCAGTCGAACTCGTTCAGTCAAACTCTGTCAATCAGTGCAACACTTTCACATGTTATATGCTGGATGTTTTCATAGCGCCACAGCTGTGTGACAAAAAGATCAGGCATACTTGTTCACACTGAATTTTGACACAAGTATTAAGATATTAATACTTAAGAATAAGAACAAGTGTTATATGAATATTATACGTACAGCTATTATGGGTGAATATTGGTTTCAAACTATTCAATTTGATTCTATTCTACAGCTTTTTTAAATGTGCTTTTAAATACAAGAAAATTAATGCGAATATATTTTTGTTAGTAAGTACCCAGTGAGCAAACTAAAAGTGCTAGTGGATAATAATGGGCTCAATCAGGCTTGATCATGTAGACTAGTTCTCTTCTGTCTATGCTAGTTGTGGCATATGAAATTGGTATGATAAAACCATGTAGATAAAACCAAGCACTGAAAGACATTATTTTTACATTTTAACATTAAATATTATAATGCAGAATATAGGCTGGAAAAATGAGGGGGAAAGTACTGTTTTAGTTATTTATTTTGATGTTATAATAGTTTCTTCTGTCACAGAGGCAGCTAGTGGATAAGTAAACATCATGGGTTAATCCTCTGGCATTTTAGTATGAAAGAAGGTGGAGATTATTTTTGCAAATTCTGTTTGCTGCAGAAATGACTTCGGCTTTAAGACCACATTAAGATTTATGGAGGATCTTTTTGTGAATGCCAAATAATTTGAGTTGTAATGTGCCAGAAATACCAGTTAATATTTCAGAAGCTATATTTGCATATACTAAAAGAAATACCAGCGCTTGCAAACCAGCAAAACAACAGTGTTGATGTTTCTACCCAAGTACAGGTACCCTGGCAGTGTAAATAGATATAGATATAGATGACATAGATGTAATACAGAAAAAGCCAATCACATTTCAATATGCAGACAAATGCAAATAGGACAGCCTATCACACAGTATGAAAATAGAAATTCTGAGGAATGTCAATACAGAGTTGCCTTGCCGACACTGTAGTAAGCGTGACACCTCAACGTCAGCACCACGGACAGCTCCTGCGCCGACTAATGCAGCAACAGGTGACTTCTATTTATATTGAGGGAACTGTCAAACATAGCACTTTTCATTATGTTAGTCCTTCATACTGAGCACCGAATGAAATGACAGAATATCAGCACCAAGGACAGCTCCAGGGCTCCCTAATATGCCTTCGACAGGATCTGCTGAATGTTAGGCACTGATTAATACAGGATTTTACTGCACGCCTGGATTTCAGGACCACGGACAGCTGTGAGATCCACAGCCCCTGGAGGATGCTCATTTAGGTCGCCAGATCTGCAGCGTACTTAATATTACTGATGAAAACTGTGGGGAGCGAAGAACAGCATGCAGATTACACACTCCTGGGATGGAAATAAATAACAGACTTTTGGATGCACTCGGCTATAGTGGCTGTTTTTGTTCGAAATGATAGCTCCAATGATTAAAAATGGCCCTTTTCAGCAATTTTAAATGTGTGTTAAATGTGGTCTAAAGGGTGAAAAATACTGAAATGTAGCACAAAATATGTACGTAATCTAGCTAAGGCTCATATTTACCAGAGAAACAGTTCTATCTCTCTCATGAAACCCTCCCCAGCAACTGCCCCTCATCACACACACACACACACACACACTGTATATTTTCAATGGTAGTGGGAGTCTGTTTTAGCTGTCCGGGTCAGATAATATTGCACACTTAACGCCCACACACTTTGTAATGAAGTTGAGGATATGTACATTTCTAATGTTGCACATAATACAGCTTCTCCCACACTGTTATTCCTGCATGTTTCCTTTTGCAGCTTTAAATGATCCAAACACTGGGATTACTGTACAGTGCTTTACAGCTTCGACTCACATTCTGTTACTACAGGTGAAAAATCCAACCCTCAGATCTCTGACAGGTCTGGCAGTGGTTTGTTTAATAGCACTGAGTATCTCTCTGTTCTGTTTGTCTGTCTATCCATTCATGCATCCACTTTATGCATCTGTCTATCTGTCCGTCTGTCTATATACTGTATGTGTCTGTCTATCTATCTATTTGTCTACCTACCTACCTATTTATCTGTCTTCTCCCTCATCTCTCTATTTATCTTTTATATTGTGACACACACACACACACAGTCTAAGAGTGACTCACCGTGAATGTGCGGTTTCAGAAAACAACTCATGTTTTTGATGAGGTTGCTGAACTCTTGGCCTGTGACTGCACATCTTTGGTAGAGCCGTGAAAAGCAGCTTGATTCTTCAGAATCAACCGGAAAAGCAATTTAATGCAAAAAAAATGGCCCTGAAATATGTTTCTTCCTCTTCTTTCTAGCACATAACTTGAACACGACCGCTAGGAAACTGCATTTTTCTTTTGATGTACGGAAGGCCGAGGTTAATCCAAATCTGCCTGCCTGCGATTTTCACAATGTATTACTTGAGCTTTAAATGTAAGAAATGGCTTTTCTATTCTGGGAGACTGTTGGTGGTTTTGCGAGACTTAGAAAAGAAGGAAGAGGCTGAATGAAAGAATAGAAGACAGAATGAAAGATGATGGTGTGAAGAAAGGAAGGGATAGGTAAATAAAAAGAGACTGACTGTGTTTGTAAATAAAGGGGGGGGGGGTACAGTCTCAGCGGGTGTCAGTTTATGCAGAGCTGTAATTAGCTCATTCTGCTGTTCACACTCGTGTGTTGTCTTCATTTAAAGAGGGTTATCAGCAGTGAACAGGACAAAACTGTTCATATAACACAAGAGAGCTAGAGCTGTAATGTATATTTTCTCCCCCCCCACACACATATACTGCAGGTAGAGTATAAGCAGCAATATTCTTTATTTCTTTGTCTAACATTTGCATTGAATTTTATTTAAAGGACTCACATCTTACACATTTTATCATCTGCATGTTTTAAATTTATAATGTTTGCCAGGTACTTGTATTTGGGCTTCCGGAAGCATTTTGCTGCTTACTGAAGAAAAAGTCTTTTTGGATTGTGGGGGGTTTTTCTCCTCTTGAAATTTTTATTGTTTTTATAGTAAAAACTCATATTGTAAAATATTTCAAGGAACTTTTAAGTTCATGATAGAACCTCTTTAACAGATCAACTTAATTAAATAAACCATTTTACAAATGTAATATGTGTTTGCAAAGAACCAAGAGTTTACATTATTCCCTTGATTAATCATCTGTAATAATAACAAAAAAAAAATAATAATAATAAGAGACAGGTGCAACAGCATGAGCACAGCTTAATTATGATCTTCAAAATGATTATTTTCTGTAATTTCCTTTTCTTGTCATTTGCAAATACATAAATATTAAAAAGCTGTGAATATATTCAGCTGTATCACCCAGCCCCAGAAACTACACACACAAGTGGATTTCTAGGCAAGCGCTTTATAGTGCACCTGTGCTCAGCAGTTTTTACCCTCCTGGCCCTGCGCTGCTGGAGCAGTCGACCCTCTGGCCCGGCTCACCGCTGAATGCCTGGATGATTGCAGTGAGCGTGGGGTGTAATAGAGGCAAACCTGAAGCTCTCTCTGGCTCTCACTGTGGGGAGGCTCACTCACAAGAACTGCAGGCCTATAGGAGCTCTGCATCCGTGATCAGAATGTTTCATATCTCACAGCGGGGTTAGTGTGAGCATGTCCAGGTGCTTGAATGTTTGTGTAATTGTAAATCTGAGAAAGCAGTGGTGTGTTATATATATACCTATAGATATGGATGGATGGATGGATGGATGGATAGAAACACACACACATTTATATATATAAACCGAAACTGGCACTGCAGTATCTTCTCTACATTCCAATTTTTTTCTTCAGAATCAGGATCTCCTTCAGTGCACTTCCATCTCCAGCCGAGTGTCCTCTGCCCCCTTCCCATGATCCTCTGCATGTGTGACTCATCAACAGAAATCGTACCTGTTGCTTTCTCTGCGCCTTCATGCAGTGAGTAGGAAACCAGTTTTTGTTCTCTGTGCACACATACTGTAAACATTCTACACACACCGAGAATTCAAATGATAGGAATTTATCAACAATTCAGGGCAATGGGGAGAAACTCAGTAAAATAAATGTCACCTGCTGATAGTGTTATTTATTCACACACACTGTTGGCTTGTCTTAACGGCCGGTTCACTAAAGGAATTATGGAAATCAGGTAAAATGGCTAAAAAATCTGTGCTGAACTCAATTTGCATGTCGCAGACTCGCAGGTTGGTTGAGTATGCAGCGTGCAGCATGCTATGTGATCTGGTGTACTTTACTGGCACCTATACAGAATCACTCCACTGTAATCCAGACACCTGCATTGGCTTTTTAAAACTGTGAGTGTGCTTGAATAAGCAATATGCCCTGTTATAATGCTCCTGTCAGTTATTGCTTCTGCCATCCTCTATGTTTAAATTACATTCCACTTACACTTACTGCTTTCCATAGGTGGTGATAGTCTGATATTAATTGTGCACGCTTTTGTGAATGGGCACATTCTATAAGCTCATTTCCGTAGAAGCAGGGCTTAATGTATAACAAAGACTTCATTTAAATATTTCAGACACAGTGCCATTTTAGCACATTTAGTCCCGGCTGGACGCAGAGATTACTACACTGAAATAGCACATGCTAAAGTGAAACAACTGTTGAATTCACCCCGACGTGTCATGAATAACTGCAAGCAATCTGTCTGAAAAAACTGTTGAAACTTAAAAGCGAAAACTAGCTTCCAATGTCTCAGTTGGGGCTTTTGTATGTTAATCTTTTTTTATATGTTTTTTTATATGAGGGCCTACACTTGTGGATCTGATGTCAAGTCTTGAGTTTTCTGAGACAAAATCACCATTTTATTCTCAATCTCTCATTCTCTTGCTGATGTGGAGCTCATCGTTTCCGCTCTTGGCCCTCTTCTGTCCACCTGACACCCAGAGGGCACCACACAGCATTATATGAGAAATAGGGCAGTCAAGCACAGCAGTGTGAAAGTGGGTCAGAGTGTATATAGTTCCATTAAATCTTACATAATCATATTGAAATTAGACTCATAGAGGGACACAGGCATAGAGATACGGTATGACACAAGGAATTTATCAGAAAATCCCAGCGTTCAAACAATACCGTACTGTAAATATAATGTACAGGACATTGAAATTAAACCAATGGAGGAGAATGGGTTTGATTCCCAATAAAACACAAATTCATGAAATGCATACCCTAAATCTACATTTAAAAAATAATGTTTTAAAGTGCATAAAATATTTTTAATTTAAAATTATATTCTCTGAAAATTTGAATTGAAAATATATTATGCATTTCAGAATGTTCTACTATTTATGTCCCCCATTGAGAAATTTAAGCTTTTCATGTCCAGAACAATGTGTATCAACACTGAGAAACAGCTTCACAAAATATATAGAGTATTTATCAAAAAAACAAAGACAAGATCTGTGAATGTAATGGGATTAAGTAAGACAATAATCTTAAAGTGTAACAGCAGGCCCTCTCTGAGATTTTCCAAAAGCTTATTATAAATATACTGAACAATGTTTGGCATAAATGAAAAAATTGTGTTTTTCCTGTTTGTGTGAGAGTGTATTGGGTGATAATGAGAGCGTTTAACTGGCTGATTGAGGGAGCGTGTGAAAAGTTCACAGCCACACAGAGCCGTGTTGTTGTCTGAACATATCAAGGCTACAAGGACACAAAGGATCATCTGTCAGGGTTGGTGATTAAGTATGCCAAACTAAAAATGGCAGACGGGACACGCTTAGATTATTTGTACCGTATTTGACGTTTGATAAGACCAAACTCTGAATCACAGAGAGATGAATGATTATTCTCGCCCGCCCATGATCGAGTCCTAAATCAGCGAGGTGGGACTCTGTTTATACCCTGGAATGTCACTAGATTTTTTTTCCTCAATGACTGTTTCACACTCTTCAAAAGTCATGTGTTTATTCAATGTCAAACCAATCTTGATGCTTTGTGTGCCTGTAAATCAAGCATGTTGACTTTGAAAATAAATATTTTTGTTCAGGCATGTTGCTCTGAGTCTCTGGTCCTAGTGGGGGAATATGTGACAGAAAAGAGGCAGTTCCATCATGACAAGAACTTAATGAAAGATATGCATCACATAATGATGTAATTGTAGGGACTTTTTTATTTTTGGCCCTCAGCAGCATCCGACCCAATCCAGTTTTGTTGTATAGCAAGGAGCAGCACACATATTACACCTAACATCTCCTTTTGTGCTTCTCTGAAACAAAGGAAGGGTTACAGGTTGGAAAACGATGGTAATGTGGCTAGTGAAAGCACTATGCTCGACTTGCTTCGTTCTTAATTACTCGAGCGTGGTAAAGAGTCTCAGATTTAGAGAACTGATCGATACCAAATCTAACCTTCCCAAACCACCTCTCTCTCTCTCTCTTTCTCTCTCTCGCTCACCTCCATTCACAGTATCTGTCCAGGCTAGAGGCAGCTGGTGGCCATTGCTTCCACTGCAGGGTGTGTGTGTGTGTGTGTGTGTTTTGGGACAGGACTTCAGTAATATTAGGGGAGAGAAGGACTTTGTGAAAAGGGCACAGTGTTATTTTGGGAGGATGTGCGGGGAAGGTTCTCGGCCCTAAATCTGTCCGTTGGATGGATGTGAGGCTGGGATGGAGCAGCAAAATGCGCTGTCAGGCTCCTCAGCCTTGGACCGGAGTTGCCCCTGGCATCTGAAAAACTGTTACTTTGAGAGCTACATCAGCATATGCCTGCTGAGGTTTAGGAGGGATGAAGGTTAAATGTGTCTGGCCTGAGTCAAAAATTTTAATATGAGCTTAAACATTTCTCATCAAATTCTTCATCAAAGACCAAATTTTTAGAGCTATGCTATCTACAAAACTCTAGGCTCTTACTATACAGTAAACAACAGATTTGTGAGAAACATATGAGACATAATTGAGAACTTCTGAGCACTTTAAGCATTAAAATATTTCCTGTGGGTTATTTTAAAGCTGCAATCTGTAACTTTTTTTGTTAAAAATAAACCAAAAACAGTTACTAAGTATATACAATATCAGGATTCAAAAGCTCTTCTTACCTTCACTTTTGAAAGCTTATAGTAATGATTGATATTTTAACTGTCTGGTCCGATTTCCCAGGAAATATACGTTTGGCTTCATTTGACTTCAACATAAGTAAAGTATGAAAACTAACCTGTAATTTTATGTTTCAAACAGAGGTGGCTTTACATTAGCATTACGTATTGCAGCTTTAAGTGGTAAAAATTACAACCATGGCACTTCCTGTCAAGCACAGTTGTGACGTGTGATGTGTTTATTTCATTACCTCATATCTTTATGGTTCAAGACTGCTGGTCCTTGTTTTCCTCACAGGACATATATGACCCTACTGACAGGGGTACAAAGAACCTCAGCCAAGTTAGACCACAGGGTGGACTCACTCCAGAGCCCCAGAGGGTATAAATCTTTAATCTCATCCCACCAAGCCTCTCCATGAAAGACCAGAGGCTCTGCCTGTCTCTGCCTGTCTCTGCATTATTCAGAGGGACCTGCCTCATCCTGCATAAAGCAAAGCAGCTTTACATAAAACGTCCCCTCTCTGCCTCACCTCTGGACTGTGTGTCCAGAACTTTCAGACACCCACGTATGGACCCGATGTGTTGCTCTGCGTGGGTTGCATTAAAATGTCTTTAGATACTTCTTAAAATCTGAAGTATCTAAAACCGTTCAACCATACAGTAGAAACTCTATTTGGTATTAAGATTCCGTGAGCATTTCTGCTAATCATATTTGTCATTGATTATTAGCTGGATTGCGCCACTCATCCATAAAAAGAACATATTGCATTTTCACAGCTCAGCCGATTTAATTGAGTTCTACTGCTTTTAAATATCACATTTGGCTCAGATTTTTCTTCCAAAATTCCTAAGAAAAAGGGAGACAAATGATACAGTTGTTGACATGCAGTTAAAGTACACTGCTATAAAACTAAATCCAAAGTCACCGCAACAGATAATTTGCTCTTTGAAAACTCTGATGAGAGAAAAACAGTTTTCTCTGCGTCTACTCAGAAAAAATCTGATATTACATCTGTAATATCATCTGTGATATTACATCTACATGATCTCATCTCTGATTTTTGTTCTGTCATATGGGTCACTGTGAAATCTCTATAGAACCTTTATACAATGAAGTGTTCATTAAATGTTATTTTTGTAGCCAATGTTGTGTTATGTTAGTAACCACCTATCCTAGCAATCCTGCACGAGTAACCAGCTGATGAGCTGATGTCACTAGAGGACGTCATTAGAGGCACATCAGTGTTAACAGCTAACTGCAGATCAATACATTTATGGTCTTTCCACTGATTTTCCTGAGAAGGACCTTTCTGGGGTTAATGGTTTTATTGCTTTGACTGCCTGTGAGGGAAATGCAGGGAAACACGGCCCACGAGATTATAGCAGAAAAACCACAATGTGTGTTTTAGCGTGTTAACTCTGTTTGTGTAGTTCTGTTGATGGCTGGATTACATGACAAGTGTATGTTTCTCATGATCCGAGTGTATGTTTCTCGTGATCTTAAAGATAGTTTGATCTAAAGAGTTGTTTTAATACTTAGTTTTGTACACATACAAATTGTACATACCACTTTTTCATACGTGGTAATTTCTTCACAAACTAAAATAAATCAAGAGACAAGTCTGAAAAACTTCACTGCATAATTGACACACACACTGTTTTGTTGAATTCTTAATACTATTTTCCACATTTTAGAAAAATATTAAAGAATAAGTAACCAAACGTTTGAGTGGTAGTTATCATGGTTTTAAGATGAGTTGAATTTGGTCCTTAATGGTCACTAACTGGTTTAAGCTTGTGGTTGTCCAGCTACTGCTCAACTAACATAAGGTGAGGTCAACTTAGTTAAAGCTGGTCTTATGTTGGGTTCTAGTGAGGACAGAGGTCTTATCTCAGTAAAATGTAGGCCTGATTATTTCAATGTTTATCACAACCTGAGGTTTATGTAGTGCAGGAGATTACAGCAGACTCTGTGTACGAGTGTGTGTGTGTGCGTACCCCACAAGATGCTGCATAGCTGATTGCTCCGCTACATAGAGTAAAGAAGCATGTAAGGTTAAGCTGTTACAAGACACATTGAGGTTCTATTGATCAGGCTGTTAACAAATTGACGACATGGATTCCTGGAAGCATTATCTCTTCCTCTGTCTGTTGTCTCACTCACAATCTCTCGCTAACTGCCTCTCCATCACATTCTCGTACATTTATCCTCCTTTTTTCCATGGAAAGCAATTAACTACACTGTATTTTCTCTGTGTATGTATCTATTATCAGCATGTTTTCTCATGCAAACAAGAGAAAAGAAAGAACAAAATAGCAGAAGGGTGAGCAAAGGTTTGGCCTTCATACGTTTTTTTTTTCATTTATCGTCTAGTTCATAAGCATCTGTTGAGCTGTGTGTACCTGAAGCAGGTTTTTGAACATCTGTATGGTGTAATGGTGTGGCCTCTGATGACTTTGTGTTGACATTTCTGTGTTGTGTGTTATCTGGGTTGTGCACAGCTGTTGATATGAGACTCGCCTCTCACTTACGCTGCACCAGAGTAAATGATAGGACCGAGCTGAGGCACTATGGGAAATGATGGTCTCTTATTGTCACTGATACACAAACAAGCACACACATGCGTTCTGTGCCACACACACACACAGTCTGCTCTGTATCTGCTGCTGATGTTTTCCAGCATACACTCACTAAACCCTTCAAGAAACTCTTTTCACTCAGATTAAAGCCCTCTTGACTCAAGAGTTTTAGCTCTTTAAAACGAAATCCATTGCAAAGACGGTGTGTGTGTGTGTGCTTGTTTTTCTACCACTGTGGGGGCCACATGTCCCCACGAGGATGGTAAAAGTCACACACACCTACATTGTGGGGACACGCAAGCGGTCCCCACGAGGGAAACTGATAATGAACCTTACTAAATTATGCTTTTTAGGTAAAAAGCAGAAAGGTTTCTGTGAGGGTTAGGTTTAGGGGTAAGTTTAGGATTAGGGGATAGAATATACAGTTTATACAGTATAAAAGTCATTATGTCTATGGAGTACCCATAAGTCCAGATAAGGCATACAAACAAGTGTGTTTGCAGGGTCAATAATTATTATCAAAGTATAATATTTGTTGTGTTTTGTGCAAAAAAGATTTTGTATTTTTTTTAATATATGGCCTAGGGTCTACTTCAGTGTCACAAGTATGTAAATGTTTTCCCCGGTTTTATCATTGATCAGGCTAAAATCGTATGATTCCATGTGTAATTGAAGTCAAAGTTTGCATTATTTAAAGCATTTTAAAAAATTAAGACAAATTTGATAAGACAGGAATGAGTCAGATTCTCACCATCTTATCTTAAGCTGTTTAATATCCTAAATCCTTTCCAAAGTGAAAGGAAAACCTTTGGGAGTTTCCAAACACAGTTTGCACTCATCCCGTACTCTCACCGACACCTGATAATGTGCAGAGATTTGGCAACCCACAAGACCATCTGCCTCTTCAGAGCTGGGTGAGAACAGGGCAAGCTGGCACACACCTGGCCCAAGCGACCCATCAGACTACAGCCAAATCACCTGTCCATAACTGAAAATGAATAATGCTGTATGTCTTACTTAATATCTCACAGAAATGTCATATGCGACATTTGGTCTTCCTGGATGGAAAGGCCTCGTCAGGTGCTCAGTCGACTCAGCTCAGTATTAATGCACTTCTAAAGCAAAGAGTCTCTGCATATTTGCTTAAAAATCATCAGTTTATTACTGAGGCATGAATTATGCTTCACTGGACTTTAAGCTTTGACATTATTACAATGAAAAACGTTTATTTCAGTGGCTCCCTGAAGCTCCATCTTCCACTGTTTAGGGCTCTTGCATTGCAATATGGTTTTTTGGATATGAAGTTTGTGTGGTTACATTATAAATTATTTTATTAATTTTTTTTTTTTTTTATAAATCAGCATCCCAGCTGACAGGAAACATTCTCATAAAGTTCTCTCAATGTTGTCAAAAATGTTTTTGCAGTAATGTTAGTAGAACGTTTAGTTTTATACAATTACAGAATAAAAAAGGGGGTCCCTGATCTGTCTCTGAAATGATTATTTTTGAAAAAATTACGGATGTGTATTTAATTGACTGTTTTTCAATGTGAGATTAAAACTGTATAGGAAATATCATTAATAAAACAATGAGACGGCAGGCGTGTGGGGGTTAAATGAGGCTGCGTCACTAATCTCTTAGTAAGGTCTCCTTAAAACAATAACGCCTTACAATGGGTCCCAACGCTGAGATAAACCAATTAGAAAAGGGAGCGCGGTGTACACAAATCCATTGAACCCCCACACACGCGCCACAGATCCTGAAATTACCTCATCGCAATTATTCACAACATTAGAGTCATTCAAAAGCCCCTGAAAACCACAAATGGATTAATAAATAGAGAAAAAACTTTTATTAATTCATTTATTTAAAAACACATCTCAAAGCATTACTGTTATATCTCTATTTAGCACTTCAGTCTGCTGTCCAATAGCTATTTTCAGCCCTATTCGTTAATCTTTGCCAAAACGAAATGCGTCATTCTGATCAATCGTCATCCCCGGAACATTTATAATAATATGGTGCACTGCCAAGACATTACTGTATGTTTCTCATGCCAGAAATAGAGTTGGAGGAGAAACTTGTAAAGAATCTGCCCGCTGACTGCATCAAGAAAGTGATATTTATATTTCATCTGAACCAGACAGAGGTCGTGGGATCGTGGGATTTATAGGGCCCTAACTCTCTTGTCATCATTTGGTGAGGTCTCGGTCTAAGAGTTTAATATCGGCAGTTTAGTCATGATGCGTCTGTAAGTCAGTGACCTTCCTGAAGCACAGAAAGACCGTGTCACACTCTGTACACACACAGATTATAAGAGATCCCTGTTGTCAGTAAGTAGAAAGTACACAGTGTGCAAATCTATCAGTCTAACAAGTGCAGTATTATCTGTGTCCTCAAGAGTCATTTTGGGCTTCATTCTTACTGACCTACTCAAACCTCTCTCTCTCTCTGTCTGCCTTCTTCTCTCATACCCAGCAAACAGGGAGCATTCTCAGGATGTTGGCTAATGTTCTTTTAAAGTTCTCTCAAAGTTATCTGACGCTTTCTTGCAGAAACGTTAGTAGAACATTTTTTTACATAATATATTGTATCCAAAAGGTTATTTTGAAGTAGTTAATGGAACGTTTTAAAAACATTACAGAATTAAATATGAACAATGAAAAATGTTTGAATAACATTCTTATAACCAAGCAGTAATATTAATACAATGTTTAAACACCGGACATTTTAAGGTTCCTAGAATTTTCAAAATGCCGTTTTTAATGTTTTAATACTTGATGGAAACGTTAGGGAAACAACCTAAAATTGTTAGCAGGGTATACAAACAACAAACCCCTTTACAAAAATGAGGATGTGTTTTAATCACCCCATAATTCTTCCTCTTCTTACACTCCACACAGTGAACACAAGCACAGATGAGTGTAAACTCTGTGTGGCTTAGAGCTCCAGAGGCCCGTGTAATACGGTCCTTTATGTAAGTGACAACAGTGTGCTGCTTTATGTGGTTAAAACACACACACAGCGCCGGAGTCAGAGACACAGGGGAGTATTTTTAGAAGAGAGCTATCTTTAGTCTCATAAAACTCAATCTCACGAGTTAAACTAACACATGGAGTGAAAGCTTCAGTTCGCTCTTCTATTGTTGCTGTTTTGGGCATTTGCTCGCTGGTTACGTCAGCAGAATGTAACATTCTTTACAGAGACTGTAAATACACTGTGATGAAGGATCGTGACAACAAACTTATGATGAAACGCCTACAATGAATCTTGTAAAACCTGTCAAGAACGTGTTACAAACATATTTCATGCCAAAATCACAGGAGCAAAGTAACAAATGACATTTTGCGTAAATAAAATCAATTCTGTGTTAAGGAACGTTAACAGTTTTTACAGTCACATTATTTACTTGACAGTAAAGCACGTTCGTCCCAGAATTCTTACTTCTGTAATGCATCCAAGCTTTAGTTTTCTTATACAGTAATTCTCATTTTTCATAATGACAGTTTATATTAGTTTCTCAACAGGTACTCAGTAATGTAATACAGCACAGTTTTTCAGAGAGATTACATCACATTAACTTTTTTTACCCATTTCCCAGTTTAAATAGGCCTAGAAAACAAACCTAATATTTCTGCATCTCTCTTTCCTGTCTTTCTTTTTTCTTTCTTTCTTTCTTTTTTATTTATTTTCATTTTGGGGTGAAATGTCCAATATGTTTTTAACGGGTTTTGTGAGATTCACAATCAAAGAGGTTTATTAAACGTAGGCGTCTACACAGTTATTTAACTAAAAGACTTAATTGGCTTTTACATTTGATCTGTATGTGTGTGCCTTTGGAATCAAACCCATGATCTTAGTATTAGTACTAGTGCCATGCCCTACCAATTGAACTACAGGTAATCTTTAAGCACACTTGATTCTACACTACCATTAATCTAGGCGAGAACACCTTCAGCTGAAGGCAATGAGAATGAGTGGATGGACTAGAGGAGGGAGATCGAGGAAGCAGGAGAGCTGTTGAAAATTTCAGCCTTAGATTCCCAATTATTCTGGCAATCAAAACATTCTTTAATAATTCAACAGGAACTGAGTGTGTGAGAGAAATTGAGAAACCAAAGACGGGTAGAGATCTTCAAAATATGACCAAATCTGAAAAAAGCTGGAGGTTGTAGTTTGAAGCACAACAAACAAAGCTAATCAGTAGCATCGATGTCTCAATCAATAAACAACTCCTCATTAAAAACCATTGAACATAACTCACCAGAAGTGATATTAACAAAGCCACAATCCAGCACATAGATTCTAGTTTAAAAAGGCACAGAAATGACTTGTTTTAATGGCCTGTATGGGCTATATGGCTCTGAAAAGCTTTGAGAGTGAGTTGAAAGTGCCTGAGGGAGGGTCAATAATGGCATTTAGATACTACAAAAGCATAAAATCAATAAAACGCTGTGTCACTCGGTGCTTGTCTTCAAATAGCGCTCTGTTCATACATGCATTTTCAACTCGGGGAATGAAAGCTGAAACGTTTTGTACTGTAAATACTGCTTTTGGCTTAGCCGATACCCCACACCGCAGATGTCACGCCTTTGTGTGTGAATACTGTCTAAAACGCACTCAATCACATATTTTGTGTTTGTAATGTGAGCTAACCATGAGCGGTGATGGTGTATCGGGCATCAAAGGGCTATAAAGTTACGCTGACAGCTAAGGAAAGGCAGGCGAAGCCACAGGAATCGATAGCCAAGGTCAGAGTGCGCTTCAGAGGACACTAGGCCTCCCGGGTCCCTTAACGTTCTCTCATTTTCAGAGCCGCGCAAAAAAACGCGGTCCTGTATACCGCTGGAATTCGTTATTTCCTTCTCATAAATTTAATGAGTAAATAATTAAAAGTTTATTTCATCTGTAGAGAACTTAACAAGGTCATATCCTGGTGCAGTGCTGCTCTGAGTTGCCTTTATGTAAAACAAAATACAGCAGCGTTAGCAAGGGTAGTTAGCAGGTTTAGCATGCTGCGTAGCCTCGGGAAACGTTTATTTGTTTCTGTGTTGTTTCTTTCACAAGCTAGTGAAAGGTTTAGGTGGGATTTAAATGGGAATATGTCACAAAACCTCAGGTTGACAATAATGGGGACCTAACAGTGGTTGCTTAACCCAGGGTTAAAAGTGGCCATAACCTGGGGTTAAAAAACAACCCAGGGTTAAGCACACCGAAAAGCACTAGCATCCCTGTATATACGCCACGACCCTCTCTCTTTCTCACTTTTTGCTTAAGCATTGTGTACATCAATAATTTCTCCTGTGTATCACCCCCCCCCCACATCCATTTTTTCTCATTGTGCTGATAACTGGTGTTGTGCATGTTGCATCTATCTGGTACAGGATTGCATGGTTCTGCTCTGACATTTGGACCATCTATCCCCAAGGCCTTCCCAGCAGCTTCTGCCGTCGGTCCCCTAAGGACAAGTGTAACAGTGACACACAATTCTTCACCTACACGCACACATTCGCGTTGATTGCACGCGTAACCTCTCCATTGTTCCTGCTATCTGAGACAAAAGCGCTACATCTTTATCTACAAAGATGTTTCTCTGCTATCCTATTTATAAACATCAGCTCTCTGAAGATTCTATCTGCTGTAATCACACTGCGAGAACTCTTTCAGATGAACTAATCTAGTGTTGCGACATCAATCCCCAAAAACACATTAAGTCTCTCTGCCAACACGCATACAGTATATAAAAACAAACCCTGCTTGTGCTCGCTAATACATATGGTGATGCCCTTCTGCATGAAATCTATTAGCTACAGAGACTTAAAAAGACTTCAAATAAAGCACACAGAGCAAGTCAAATAGACCTATTTTATGTTCCTGGTTTCATAAAAGCCGTAGTCACTGCATGCTTTCTTTGTTTTGTGTTCCAGGTTAGTCATACAGGCTTGGAACAACATGTGGGCAAGTTCCTTTAGTACCAGCACGCATGCAATTCCCAAAAGTCTAATTGGTTTAAACTAAAAATGAATATTATGTATCTGTACACTATGTATTGGTCTACATTCTGTATTCCATTCTTCTGGTCTCCCTCTCTTTTTCTGTCCAATCAGAACACAGGATTACAAGAATGCTCCTTAAATTAGCAGAGCAAAACCTGGTATGGCTGATACCCCTTTATCTGCCAGCACTCACTTTCTTTCTGCCCTCCCTCTCTGCAGAGGTCTTTGTCTGTGAGCGTCTCTGAAGTCTCTCACAGACTTACTCAACGGGGAAGAGCAAATAAACTGTGTGAAATTTCACACAAAATGATCACCCCAAACAGAACAAATAAACATGTAGTTATCTTTGTTTTTTATTTGGAGAAATAAAGAAACTGTAAACCTATTTTTATTTAAACCTATGTTATACACAGTGAATCATTTTGAAACTTTAACATCTAAATTTAAATTCTGTGGCTTGTAGTTAATTTATGTTAGATTTGAGCATCTATATGCTAATGTACTAAGGTATTTTTTTAGGAGGCACATTCATGGCTATGACATAAACAAAAGGCTGTAAGGTATTTTAAAATGCTAAAACGTACAATATACCTTAATGTACCTTTTCTCTCTCTATTTATCTCTGGTTACTAACTGTAGCTAATAACTGTACAGCCAAACTGTTAAGGCTGTTAATAAGCCATAATTACAAAGAAACATTTTTGAATGTGTTTGACAAAAGATAAAGCACACAAAAACAAACGAAATGAAGTTTCATTTGTTTAAAAAACATCTAGCAGACTGAATGACTAACATTCTGGTGCAAATAATGTTTACTGTATGTTGCACTGAAAATGTGGTTTACTGAAAAGGCCAAACAGGGACATAAAGCTTACGTAACGTTTCCTGTAACGTCACGGCAGCTTTGCGAAACATTGCAATTTACATTTAAACGCAGGAGGTAAAAGTGCAATCTGGCATCCCTCACAACAAATCCTATTAGTCTGAAAAATGAATCTGTGTGTGTGGCCCCTAAAAATAGTGTGTGTTCAAAAGGCACAGATTGTCAGATATCTCCTGTATCAGAGTTGAGCTGGGTGGCCCTACTGTGATGCGTGAGTCAGAGAGAGGTTTCTAATGGTAAATTAAACCTTTATGTTCGTGTGTATGTGTAAAACAAACGGCTATAAACAGATACAGATAGCTGTTAGCTCATATACTGTGCTTGCTTGTGTACGTTTCTTATTCACGCGCCTTTTATAGACAAGAACTGCCAACAGATTTAGTACAAACAAACTATTTTTAGAGAGAGATTGTGTGTGTTTTCTCATTCTTGTTTCTCGTTTTTTATTCCCTCACGAGGCTGTGTATATGAGGTCAGGCCCCTCGCCACTTTGGGGTTCAATATGTTAGTTATATAAAAGAAAACCAACATGCATACAGTATTAGATTTTTATTGATTTTTGCCCATCTCGCTATCGTTTATTTCAGAGATGGCCCCTGCCTGCCTTTTTTTTGTTGGTTCTGGGGCTCAAACAGAGTCCTCCTCGATGCATTTCCACCGAGGAAAAGAAAGTTCTGGGCTGGGAAAAAATACTGGCACATTAAACCTGCTGGTCTCGAACCAGCAACTGCTAATGTAAGTGATAATGTTGTAACAACATGCAAAACAAAAGTAGATATGCACATAACTTATCCTGTCAATATATTATGTGATGCCTGATGCATTGCAACCTGCGTTCAGTCGACCGAGGAAACATTCCTGTTTATGTTGTGTGCTATAACACTACTCCAGGCGCTTAATATTCTGTCCATGCTTTGGAAATATTTAAATGTACAAATACCATATTGGTATATTGACTGACACACTTTTAATTTGTTATTTACATAAATAACTTTTGACTGTTACATCAAAGCCAGTTGGTTGAATTGAATGTTGAATTCAATTTCTTTGCATGTAAAAATTGTGAGTTCAGATATAACATTCATGAAGACCATGATGTGTCATGTCTGATTGTGGGCAGGTTATGCTGTGACATAATCACATCATCATTTAGCTCTCCAGTCAGTGGAAATGCTAACCAGGTATGCAGACCCACCCACTCAGCTAACAATTTTAGCTTGTAACAATGTTTCTCTAACATTTCC
Source organism: Botia kubotai (assembly GCA_036877585.1). Taxonomy (NCBI): domain Eukaryota; kingdom Metazoa; phylum Chordata; class Actinopteri; order Cypriniformes; family Botiidae; genus Botia; species Botia kubotai. The sequence goes on along the minus strand of JAZGTI010001836.1, from coordinate 12,505 downwards.
ATTAAGTAAAAAAATGTTCAAATGTCGAATGTTCAAAAGTCCAGTTTTAAATGTCGTTTTGATGTTATTGATCGGTTTTAAGAACATTACTCCAACCTTTTTTAATTCTGTAACATTTTTAAAATGTTCCACAAACAACTGAAGAATAACATTTTTGATATATGATATATAACGTTCTACTAATGTTACTTCTAGAACATTTTTGAGAACTTTGAGAGAACAGTAGCCAATGTTCGGAGAACGTTCCCCGCTAGCTGGGCAGGTGAAGCGCAGGATGTGCCACCAGCACACTGTTGGTGGATAAAGGTTATGTGAGGACGGGAAGGTACCCTGAACATTATCTGGTGGGCCGCCTGGCTCAAGGCAGGGAAAGAAGATTGTGCCCTACAGTTTGGGTTGAGAAAGAGTAGGCGGTTATAAACTCTGCGTGTTCCGCCGTGCCAGGACGCATCAGCAGAGGTTTGAAAGACAAGTGCACTAGAGGTCAGGGAAGAAGAAGCAGACAGTGCCTTCTTTATCCTGTCGCCCAAAATTAAACATACCCAACCCTCACAGCGCCCCCCTGACACGCTAGCCACCGACACGGCCGCGCAGAACATCCTTTTGCATTACGCTCCCAGCTGTGATTTTGAGCTAATTTTGTCAGGAGTCTGACACGTTTGAAGGCGTCTTCACGTCCTGTCTCAAGGAAAGCAAAAGCTGCCATGTTGAATCAGAGATCTGAGCGGTTCCTGTCAAAAGACCTTGAGGTTCAAGGTGTGTAGATTCCCTGTCTCCTGCCGCTGGTTGAGACGCAAACGTCTGGCAGGACGAGGGGGAAAAATATGTCCTTGTTCTGTCTTTTAAGAGTGTGTAATAATGAGAGCTCAGTTTTTAAGTGTCAGGATCAAGGCGAAGCGCTCATCTTTTCTTAATGCTGTGAATCATTTAAGAGCCTCTGGACAAAGTCTTCACTTTAGATGGCACAGTTCAAACGGGCACATTCTATATTTTACCTTCATTAAAAGGAAGTGGAGCGACTTCAGAGGGACCAAAATGGTCCAGTGATGTTCGCTGGATATTAAAGTCTACGACCATTATCAGGTGAGGTAGGCAGGTGCTGTAACCCTGAATCCTTTCTGAATAGCCCTTAATGTTTAAGCAAGGACAAGGGTAGGAAATAAAATGAATGTTTGACACTGTTATTAATGGGTCAAACTTACAAGTTTAAATACAAAGTGTACCGAATTAGTTTAAAACATTCCATCTATCAGATAATACACACAAGTTTCACAAAAAATTATTTTCTTGTAGCACCATTAGCCAATCACTGTTGTGATGATGTCATTGTCCAGTTGATACAGAGTATTTGGTCACATGACATGATCAAAAACTTCTATAAAATCTAATAGTCAGTGTTGCCAAGTCTGGTTTTCTCACAGAGTTGAGATACTTTCAGCTTTAATTGCTAGTATTTTACTCTACTTTAAAATACTCCACTTACTCTATTATACTCTACTCTATACTACTATACAGTGTTTTTCCAAAACCCGTTTGTTTTGTAATGAATAACAGTGACTGTATAATATGTATTTTGGGTATGGGAGGGGAACTTTTTGAGTTTTGGTGTTGGGCTTGTTTTGATTGTTTTATGCAGACCTGGCAACCCTAGCAGAAGTTCTACGCCAGACCTCTTTCACCGTCTCACTTGACTCCAAGTTAATAAAATGTAAATGTAATGCAGGAAGTACTCGTCTCTGCTGTATAAACACTGAGGCTCGTGGACTCCTCACTGACAACCACAAACAGAACCCTGCGTCGAGCTTCCACATTTCCAAAGGGAACTCGCGTCACACGCAACCTTTCCCCGCAAGATTCGCCCTCGTGTCCCCTTAATACATCATTAATCTCTCAATAGGCTGTGACACGGCAGACCTCTGCCGAAAAGATTATTGTTTGCTTTTTCTCTCGTTGACTCCTAATTATCATCAGCTAATGACCGCCCCTTCCTCCCCTTCAGATTTAATTAACACTCCAAAGGGAGAAAAGGGGCCAAATGTTTGTCAAGAGTTTGGATTAATCATGTGTGTGACAGGAGTTAAGAGGTCAGACTTAGATGGATCTATTTTTAGGATTGTACAAATGTTAAATGTGAGCAGACCTTGTGGTAATTACCCAGCACTGAGGTGAGTGAACTGTGAATAAAACCATTTTTAAAGAAGTCATGATATATTTATGTACAAAAGGGTTATTACTCTGCCCTTTTCCAGTCGACATATTCAAGTGTATGAGTCAGTGTATAATGTTAGCAAAGAGTCGTGTGTTTTCCACACTTTTGTGGCTCAGTAATTGTACAGTTAGGCCTGTTTCACTCTTCCTGTGTCTGTAAAACATTGGCTACACTGCAATATGTAACAAACAGAGAATAGACCAATTCATTTCTTACTGCACTTTATACATAGAGCCAATATAACTGTTTAAGACGCACTAAAATAATCATTTATATCATTGAGTTTGGGTGTTTACATTTATGCATTTGGCAGATGACTTACAGTGGATTTGAGCTATATATTTTATAAGTATGTGCTTTCCCTAGGATTCAAACCCATGACCTTGGCGTTGGGTCTCAGTCTTTAATTGTGATCATTCAGTTTTCACAAGGCACAGCTCCATTGGCTGTCGCCCACATATGAAGACAATCAGCTGAACATAATCTCTGTAAGACTCAACAAATAATCACTAACAGCCTTTTAATCACCTGCAAGTTAAAAAGTCACAGCTCCATTTAAGTAAACACACTTGCGCGTTCAACACATGCTAATGTTTGACCCATGCAGCACGCATGCCTCTATAGCCATACGAGTGCCTCTAGCCATAGACACCTACAAGTGGGAAAGGCAGTATTCACAAACGAACACTGAATTATCATTAGAAGTAGGTTTTCAATCTGGCAAGGACGATTTTCTCTGCCACAGGTGTGGGTGTTTGTGTGTGCCTGACCGCCTGTGTCTGTGTGTGAGATCTCTGACTAAATGAGCTTTCAACTGAATGAGCTGGTAAAATGGGCCAATGAGACGCACCGGCTTGCCGGCCAGCCAATAGCACTTTGTATGGTAAGTGGCCTCCTGTTTTCTGCCTGTGCTTCAGCCAACAGATTTGTGTGTGTGTTGTTATACCTGTATTTAATCTTAGCTGCATCTACCCATCCAGCAAAGAACATTTCCTTAGCGTTTCTATGAAGTAACATTAAAATAGTTATCGTGAATCTTCCAGGAACGTTCAAAACATTCAGTTTTTTAAACATTGTGTTAATGTTACTGCTTCATTATGGCAACGTTATTCAAACATTTTTTAATGATTACGTTTTTAAATTCCCAAACATTACTGAACGAACATTTTAGAAAATGTTAGCCAGCATTGTGAAAACGTTTCCAGTTATCTGGATACTCTTTTCTCTCCGGCTCTTACACAGGTGCAGATAATGGAAGGAGTAGGGGCCGTATTGTAGAATACCTGCAGCAATTTGGGGTTAAGGGAGGGTATCACAAAGTGGGCAGAAAGAGGCACAGGGTATTACACCGAGCAGTCAGTGTGTTACTGCTGATTTGAATCTAGAACATCACTTGCCAGCACACCAGAAATCTTCTGACCCCCACTATCATCTCAGCTACTCTTCCTCAAACATCTCTGTCTTATGGTACTGTGGGTAGCAGAGCAAGGAATTGGGCTTGTCACTTACAAAAAGTCTTTTTTTTACACACACATATATATATATGACATATATTCTATGTCATCTGACCCATAAAAGTAAACATTCATCAAAAATATTTATCTTTTCCACGTTTCTGTTAATTATTCCAAAGAGAGATGATATTGTTAATCTTGCATTACATCACAACGCCCTTATTTTCCCCTCCCCCAACCACCTGTTGCATTCAGAGCACTGTACACAATCCAATATTTTTGTTGTAAAACTATTGTATAAAAGCAATACTCAACAAGAATGCTGTTTCTTAGCATGACTGATCACAGGTCGTGTGACGTTGCTTAAAGAACAGCCTAAACCACACAGATTTTTAAGCAGGGTTAAAGGTCATTACAAATTTAATTGACTTACTGTATCACCAGTCAAAAGTCACTTGAATAACCTGTGTGCAGTAAACCACACACTGGCTGACAATGTGCACGGCTCTTCCGTAAACAGATTCATGCTGCGCAATTATTATGCGTTTCAGGCCCTGTACCCGCAGGCTCTAAGCATAGACTCCCACTGCTCGGAAAGACAGCAATAAACAGTCATAACTCTTTATCATTGCATTGTCTGTTATTGTCTGTTAGCATTGAGGTGGGGCTCTGAGGCAAAGCTTATGCAGATGCCTTTCAGCACACAAACAAACCCCCCCCTCACACTTTATTCCCTCTCCATACCATCTCTTCCCTCGACTCAAACCCACACGTTCTTTCGTAATAAAGAGAAAATGAGGAAGCGATTTCCAGAGCAGGCAGGTTTAAAGCTGCAGGCTGGGCATTAGTAAAAGTGTTGTGACTCTGGTGTCACTCCGGAGCTGCAAAAATAAATAACTGGAGGAAATGGTAAATGTATGATCATAACAAATATACAATAACAAGTATTAAAACCAATGACACAAAAGTAATGCTACTGCAAAGTAGTTTTTATGTGTGTCTGGGGTGCGCTTCCAGAGCACACCAAAATAAAAAAATACAATATATGAACAAATAATAATAAATAACATACTGACTAACACTGTTTAATTACAAAGACAAATATTTGGTAAGATAAGCAAAGAAAAACATTTATTCGTAAAAGCATTTTTGACACGCTGCTGCCAAAGGTGAAACTGCGCCCCCCTGTGGACACACTCGTCCACACAGCCATCCGTCAATCTTCATGACCTGAATGTTTCTTGAGTTATTTTGCACAAGGTTTGTTTCGAAATCCAGACAGTTGAGTACCAGTACATGCCTCATATATAATGCAACAAGAAGGTTTTGGGCAATAGCCATTTAAACCACCACAGATCAAACGGCAATTTGCCACATGGTTTGGTAAATACTGCTATGGACACCAGTAACCGTTAAAAAAGCATCTGTAATTCCTTATTGCTGTGGGAGAATGAGACAACATAATGAAGAGTTCACACACACACACCGGTTCCGTCCCTGTCGCCATTCAACCCCTATCCAGTTATTAAAATGATTATTAACAGTAACTGTTTTAATTGTACTAGTTAAAACACGGGCAGTTAGTCAGCTCCAGTAGTTGTCAGCTGCAGTGCGGCATCGCTTGTCTATTTTTAAGAATAATATTACGTGCTGTGTATTAATATTTTATTGGCGCACAGTAAAAAGCTCGCGCAAACTTAATAGAGGCACATTAACCAAAAATCAACGTGACAAAAAAATATTATAGAGTTTCTTTAATTGATAAAGATGCGCCTCAAACCTAACCTACTTTCAGCTTCATGTCACAGCCGCATCTGTTACAAGTGCATCGAGGAAAGCAATTATATAACGCGGATAAATGTAAACATAATATGATCTTACCTCGTCTGAACATCCTGAAGGTGCGGTGATGATGTTCTGCACTTTATTCCACCGCGATGGTCACAATAAACGTCTCATCCTCTATAATTCCGAGTGATAAAAGTTTCATATGTGTTGTAGTTATCTTCAGTGTGAGTCGACACACATCAGGAGCACAAATTCGTAACTCTTGACCCTGGATCTCAGGTATCGATTAAAATGAAAAACAACATCGCCGACATGGAAATCGTACAATTCCCAAACCTTCCGATTCGGAGCAAAATGTTTCATGCGTGCTTTAACAAGCACTTCTGAACGCCGCAAGAACCTTTTAAATAGCCATTAAAAGACAAATTAAAGTTTTATAGTATCAGTCGATGTTACTGGAAAACAGCGCGTACAGGTTTACGTATGTCACCGTTACGCAAATGATAGCGCGTTAAATGTTCGGCTTAGTTACTGCGTTTGGATATCAGAGATGATCGGGTCGTTAAAGAATGACAGACGCCCGGTTCCGTCTCCTCACGAGTCGGAAAGATAGACCACTACTGGAGGGAGGTGTCGGGGAGGGTATACGAGGAAAGGAAACACGGAGAGATATTTACCCTCTCCCGCCTCCCTTTAAATCCAAAATAGGTTAAAATAGGTTTTCTCTTCCTCAGACAGACCAGCTTCTATATGAAATAAAATGGATGTCCTTTCGTTTCAAAGCCCGTGTGATGTTTAGTTTCCGAGCAGATGAAACTGATGTTGTGCTACCTGACAGGTCCTCTGACTTTCTGCTCTGACGACGGAGAGATAGGAGGAGCAATATTTCCTTATTATAGGGCTCTTGTTTTCAAGATCAAGTCTCGAGCACAATTACCCTCTTAAAATTAAATAGCATAATGACTCTTATGTGTTCCAGTGATGGAGGGAAATTTGAGCCGCTTGTTTTGTAGCAGATCCTTGTGTTTTATATAAACGTGTCTAATGGCAACAAGCGCCATCTGTCTTATGTCATGCATCCCAGTGGATTTAGAATGTTTAGATGGATGGATGGATGGATGGATGGATAGATAGATGTTATTTATATATCTATATATATAAGTTTATATCTAATATTAGAAAGATGTTCTGCTCACATTACTGCAAGAATGTTTTTTGCTAACTTTGAGAGAACTTTTGGTGAACGTTACGTTCTGAAAACGTTCCCGGTTAGCTGGGTATAGGGAATTAGATAAAGTTTATCTACCACTATCATGGGTATTCTTATTCTATCAGGGGATTCTTTCTTTAAAGTCTGAGTTTTTGTTTGGGCTGAGATTGGTTTGTCTGGTGGTATCTAATACTGCAAATTTGCCAGCACAGCAGCGCTGGTCCTGCTTTGCTGAGGCAAGTGGCTTCAGTATAAAGCCGTAAATCTCTGTGTCTGTGTAAGGTGGGAGTGTTAATGTCCTTGTGTTCTATATGTCTCTGTGTTAGGTGAAACGTGTTAATGTCCTTTTCAGCATCATCTGACACAAGCACCTGTCACATCACGATCACATGATCCAGACAGTGGTAGGGTCAAACACAAGGCCATTTTAATCTGGTGTAAAGAGGATAATGCTCTCTCTCCCTCTCTCTCTCCCCCTGAGGGGGTGTGTGGGGCAGGTATAGGTTGTCCAATGATAGATATAAATTGTTCTCTGTCTCTGATGATCTCTTCCTGCCTGCGTTTTGGTTTATCTCCAGCTAGCAGCCAGCGTGAGCCCGCAGGGTAATCACTTTACACATCTTAATTCATTTAATTGTTAACATGCAACCCCTAATGCACTCAATCCCATCAATTTTTTTTATACTAAACTTTTTTGCACAATTTAAACGACCTTTTACTGACCTCCAATCACGTGGAGGAAAGGAAAAAGGCAGAAATGATTAAAGCTACAGTTCACGTTTTTGGCACATTTTAGATGCTTTTAGATGTGTCAGGTTTGGCATGAATGACTTAAACATCATTGGTTCTCACGTCACATGACCGAACGTTACTGACGTCAAACATGACGCACTGCATTAAAGTCACAATATTTGATGTGGAAGATTCCGTGGAGGTGCAAGAAAACTCGCGCACGCGTCTTATGAGCTAAATTCATGGTGCTGTTTTTGTCAAATTTGCAGGTTGACAGAAACCCATCGCCCTTCACTTCTATTGTCTGAAAAAAGTTCTCAAACATCACAGAAGAAGAAAGTCTGTGACGTTTGGAACAACAGGAGGGTAAGTAACCAATAATCTATTATCTCTTTTTTTGAGTAACTGTCCCTTTAAGAAAATTCCCACATTGACGAGCTAAATGTTTCGCGTCATTTATTAGTCGTCTTACAACAGCAACATTTAATCAAGGTAATTTGTCATTCGCTGAAAGGTGCTTTCCGTTAATTACGCAGATAAATTGATGAAGAGACACTTGAGTAGAACAACAAGCAGAAAGCGTGGGACACGCATGAGACATGCATGAGACGAGCAACAAAACAACATTGCGTGTGTGGAGGAGTGAAGCCTCCTCTGCTTGTTCTCCCTCAGGGACCCGATCAACTGACACACAATATTGTTTGTCTCTGGGAGGTGCAGGAACACACACATTAGTGTATTAAAGTGTTGATGAAGATATTTAGAAACCGGTCACACACCGGAGCACTCTGGTGTGCTCTGATCTCTGTAGGGACGTCAGATGTTGATTTTTATTACAAAGTCCAATCTGTACTTTCTGTTTGTTTCGATATAAACCTCAGAGTCTTGTTGAGTTTAACATCTGAATTTAAAAGCGGTTCAGGTGACTTGAGCTGCTTTTAAATTCAGAGACTTATTTTGGCATCACTAAACATCATTATTATCCCTTCTACCTGCATTGGAACAAAACAGTAGCCCTGAGTTTTAAATTACAGCATGTAACTCCTACACCATTGTGTTACAGATTTATACCTCAGATGTAAATTATACCTCAGGTTGGGCTTTATTTGGGACTTGTTTTATTGCTTTTCTAAGCCACAAGACATTTGTTTATTACCTGGAGGGAAAACGTGGTGAAAAAATACCCAATAGACTTACACTGGAGGAGGGACTAGATTAAACCTTAGAGATGGGCTCTTTTAGCTTAGACCAGTAAGCATTGACCTTTGAACTTTGAACAAGCATTGATTGAACAACATATCATAGCTCTAGCAACCATCCAGAAGACCCTAGCAACTGCATAGCAACACCCTGAGAACCAGCCACAACACCTTAGCATTTGCATAGGCAAGCAGGACTCGCATTTCTTCAGAAACTGTACCGTAAAATCTAGATTCAATATTTATTCACTTCTGCAAATGTAATTGCATCTAAACATATTTTTTATTTTATTAAAAAGTTTTCTGTCTGTAGAATATGATAAGCAAATAAATAAATACATACATAAATAAACATCACAAGTGAAGTAAAAACTGTCCTAGTCCTGCACTGCTTCCAAACACAGTCTCTCATTACTTACTGTCAGTTTGTTTTTAACTTAACACATTTTTATATCAATTCTCACAAATTACATTTCAAAGTTTTAGGACAGCCTTATGAACAATCTATGAGTGAAAAATTAGTTCCGTCTCGAGTTTGTTACGTTCTGCTTAACGGATTGGGAACTGGTAATATTATTTACTCTTAAAAGTTAGTCTCATGGGTTCCCATTATAAATGTTGAAAAATATTACGCTTGGACTCTAGAGACCGAAGTTCAGGAGCACGCTATCTTTCATGTTCAATGTATTACAGAGATTTTAAGAAATTGCAAAGAATTTTGGTACTTTTGGAACAAGCAGTTCATATAGGGACACTGTACATATTATTTAATTACACGGACTTGTATTAATAAATTACCTCGACCTTGAAGTAACATTTCAGCATTGCTTCCTGTGCTCTGTGAATATGGCTTAAGGTCCTGACAGATATGTGATCAGCTTGATGCGTTGTTGACCTTTTGTTGACCTTTTATTGACCGTTCCTCAAACTTCTGCCTTGTAATGAACGCTTTGTAGATCTGCTTTCCTAACATCCAAGTCGGAGGCTCAGATCTCGACCTTTTCAACAGATGGGCTCTTGTCTTCACTTTCCCTGCCAAATTATACAATCCCTCCTTTCTCTGGAAAGATATGAGTCATTCTGTGAACTTCAACGACTGCTGCACTTTTAGCTACAGTACGTGTGTTGCGCGGCCTGTGGGAGTCCCGCTCAGCTCTGCCAAGGTTACATGCATCTGTGACATGCCACCCCAGCAGATATGTCAATCAATATGAGAAAAAACAGCGTATGCATGACAGACAGACAGAGACAAAGATATAGATAGATCGATTCTGAGAACGTTCCCTGTTAGCAGAGTTAGGAGATTCCTGCATTCATCATGAGAAAGTAAATTAACTTCTTGTCTGTGTAGCAAATCTGGAGTCACTTCAAATTATATATTATATAATATTGCTGGTGGTCAGCGCCGCTCCTCTTTTGTCTTTCTCAAACTTTTATCACACTATCTCTCACTTCTCACCCATTTATCCAGAGCTGTCTTGTTTACATGACCAATAGATCTGATATTTTGGGAGATGCTGTACTGCAGGGCTGTAGCAAGTGACTAAGGTGTCTGTGTGGGAAAGAGTTTTTTCAAGTAGAAAGTGAGAAAGCTCATTTATAGCCCTAAAATGCTATAAACCGTTTTTTTTGTATCTATGTTTTGATTATCATATTGTTTTTACTGCATATTATTTTTACTCAGTGGTTCATGGTATATGGTATTGATAAATAATGGAAAATTATAATAATTTTAATTATTAGAATACTAATTTTAATAACCCTTAATAATTCAATTTAATTTTCTGAACTTTAAACCTAAATTTTTTTTGTGAAATTTTATGAAAGCTGATTATTGTTTCAATTATGTGACGTTTCCTATTTGTAATTTTAATTTTTGCCTCAACAAAGTTAGCATTTAATGATGTTAGCCTGTTTAATGCATATATGCAAAACACACCCCCAGTAAATATACAAGATAAACATCAGCACGTCACGTTCCGTTTGCATGAACCCGACGCATTTGTAAACATCACATAGACTCAACCCTCGTACCGCATGCGCGCAAAAAACCCTGACACGCGAGAAGACTGCAAGAGTTTCCTCCTCGGCTCTCAGTCACAGTTCAGAGTAAAGGACAGTATGGAAGCCAGCGGAGGTGAGAGATCAGGCCTAATTGCCAGGAAAAGCAGGATAATGAATATACAGGGAGCTGGAGCAGACTGCTGAGGAGGCTGTTTTTTTGAATTCCGAGTTTCTCTCTGGTGCCAGTGAACTCCGAATGCTACCAGAGAGACACGCTACAGCATTACACTGAAAACACTTGAGTCATGAGCACATCTTAGCGCATAACCAAACTGCCAAGCTGCTTGTTTTGGCATCTCAGATATGCGACAAAGGTCAATGTGATTCAAAATGCATTTAATGCGAAGCTGCTATGAAACGTCGCACATTGAGGAAAGCGCTATAGAAATTGAACAGAAATCGAATAGAAAGTGAATTTAATTTCTGGTAGCTTAGCATGATTCTGTCAGATAGAATGTGGTTTTGGATCCACAGCTTAACAATATAACAGTGCTTTAAGCCAATCAGATCTTAGGGTTTGTTTTGTAAACAAAATATTTTGTTTGAGAAACAGGTGTACAGTTTGATAAAGTCACAAGCTGAGAGACTTGTTTAAAATTAAATTAGTACTGTAATTAGTACTGTATGTGTGTACTGCATGTGTGGCATTTCATGTTTTTGGAAGGGCAAGGCTTGTGGGTTTGTTCTTGCAATGATAACCTGTTCGTAATAATTCACATTTTATGCAGCCCAACACTGTTTTAATATGTACAGGGAGAGAGAGAGAGAGAGAGAGAGAGAGAGAGAGAAGTGTTATTTCACACTAAAGACAAAGTGCTGTGCCAGGCCTTGTATTAATAAAACAAAGAGGCAGAAAAACACAATTATATTTTCTGGAGGGCAACTCATTTGAAGGTGTCACCCCACAGCAGTTTGGATTGTTTACATATTCACATAAACACACAGACAATAAACTCTCTCGTGGATGTACACATGAGTGCATGCATACAGACAGCTGTATTATATGAAAGGATTGCTTTTTAAGGTCACACGCAATTATATGCATAATTTTATGCGGTTTAACAAGCATTTTAACCCTGTGCATAAAAACAGAAAAGAGCAGTCTATACTGTAGAACAGATTTGATGTTACATTTGCGACTGCTGCCATGGTAACCGTGTTTGGGTTGTTGAGAGTGACATTGGTTCGTCTGGATCTTGGAGATGAATTTAATAGTTTGTTTTCTCTGAATGTCTAAACTCTTCTGTTTTCTCTTCTGCATGCAGTCACCCTTCAACTTAAACACTGCATGCCACGTTCATATCAAATACTCATGACACGTAAACAAACTGGCCCGTCAGACGGTTAAAACATGATTTTCTCACTATATTACTTTTCTGTCATGTTTCGGTCCCTGTTGACCTACCTGTTGCTTCCTCCATCATCACAGGAAATGGTACACTTGAATTATGCATTTAGCTTAACATCCAGTACCTCCTACACCATCACACACACACCTTGCTCGGTTTGTCTCTCGGCTCTTTGTTCTTGCTATTTGAGAGATAGCTGTGGTCATAATTAGTGTAAACATAATTACTTTAATGATCGTATCATGTCTCTCACCGGTATGTCTGTCTTCATTAAACCTTCATTTATTTCAGACTATGTTCTAATTATTATATTTTATTTATTTTTTTGACATGTTTAGTCAATATTAGCAGGATAAATGTACAATGTGCTTTCCAGAAATACCATTAATTAACAGTAAGTCTTTAAGGTATTGTGACATGAGTTTCAGCAACTCATAAACAATAATAACAAATAAATAATAAATAAAAGAATAAACTAATTGGATTTTTAGTGTGCTGGG
>JAZGTI010001835.1:0-40655 GCA_036877585.1 Botia kubotai | reverse complement strand
GTGCATTTAAACGGAGTGTGACGAAAACAAAATTAAAAATAGGAGAAAATTTGTTTATTATGCCAATGATAAGGCTTAAATATGCGATAAACTACTTATTTGTTCGTTATTTCGTTTGGAATACAAAAACGAAAAAACAAATTATACGAAGGTACACGGACCGTTTTTGGCCTCTGCTGTACTGTACTATAATTGCTCCGAAAACGTATTTGAGATTTCAGTTTTGTTTTCTTTAAGTATGAACTTTGTCTCTGACTGCATTTTTTGTTATTTTTTTCAATAGAAATCCCTAAACAAGAAAACAAAAAGTTTTTTTAAAATAACCTCAAATATTTAAAGACCTGTTTGATTGACAGCTATAGTTCTAGAGGCAAAGCTGTGTACTAGAAGAGCCAAGATATGATATCAATATTTTGTCTGTCTGTCTGTCAACTGTTGCATTTCTTTCAGAATTCTTATAGACCATTGGGGTCATGAGTCAAACATCCCATTAAGTTTCTTTTCGATAGGCATTTGTTAACCTTGTGTAATAGGTGCTCAAAATTTATTGTCCAATGATGGCCATGTTTTTTAAAATAATTGAATGTCCTCATATACATTTATGACACCTTGGACAAAGACACCGCATGCCAATTTACAAGTCGATTGAGCTAACGTTAAAATAGTTGTTTCACAATATAGCGCCACCAAGTGGCCAACTGCTGCGATTTTTTTTATGTGACCACAGTTAAGACTCCTACATATGTGTATGAAGTTTGGTTACCATATCTCATTCTCTTTCCGAGTTATAGCCACATAACCAAAAAGTAGCCACGCATTTTAACTATTTTTGCTAATTACTGACTTTCAGACTCATTGATTTTTTCAGCCCTGGTTTGGTTCAGATCGATTGAGAAACCCAGGACTAGTTCACAAAAGTATGTTTAGCAAAACATTAAAAATAGCAGAACGATTATCAATATATCCATTTTATTAATCTTGATCCAAGGATTCCAATAGCATAACGGTATGATGTCCTCATACATAATCATGTTACCTTGAACAAAGACACTACATGGCATAGTTGTTGGCATAGTAAATGTACAACATTAAATTTGGAATAGCTTCGATAACTTAAATGATTGCATGCTTTGGTATATTAGCAGAGTTTGAGACATTAATGAGATAGCTGAAACTCAAAAGGAGACACGTGAGATTATGTGCTATTTGTTATTTTTCTGGAGAAAAATCTTAAAAGCAAAACAAAACTCTGAATTTGGTCTCTGTTTATTCTCACTGCTCTCTTGAGATGTAGGAGATCTCATTTAAGATTTTACTTTTTAATGGCCAATTAAAAGCAGATTGTCATTGTTTTATCTTTATTTTCTCCTTGGCACATTCTGACAGCTCCTCTCAGCCTCCTCCTGGTGCTGGACTGCCCGTACATCTGGAACTGAGCATGTTCTCAGTGCCTCCTCTCTGATATTGTGCTTTCAGTTGATTATATTACCCACTCTGATTTTTTTCTCTCATCTGAGGGGGAGGAAAACAGAAGTATGAGTGCTGGGGTCAAGTGGTGATTGCTGATGTTGTCTCCTCTAAACATATGTTTAGTCCTTGCTGAGCATATGCAGCTCCCCCATAATTTGGTAACCATTAAGGGACTTCCTAAGTCAGTTCCGGAGTCAGGTCTCAGAGGATGAGAGGAAAGGGGGGTTGGCATGGGGTTTTAATGGAGGAATGGGGCACGAGGTGGTTGGGTCAGGTTGGTTGCTTGCTTGGTGCTACACTTCACATAGAGGTATTGCAGTCTGTGTTGCTGCTGCCTTGGCCCTGGGCAATCTCACACAAGCAGGGCTCAGACAGGAAGTGCGTTATGATAGAGGCTTTGCCTGTCACAGGACGAGTTGTGAACTTCACATGCAATGCGACAGGCCGTGGGTCCCGCTCTTAACCCTCAGGGCAGAAGAGTCTAAGAGGAAATGAAAGGATCATTTAGTGCGGGAAAGGCGAGGCTGGGGGGAGGGGGGGTTGTGCCACAGACACCCAGCACAGCCATGATTAAAGAGAAACAAACAGCAAGAAAATCATAAAACCATTGCCTGGGGCTACACAGGCTCCTGCTCCAGCTCCGTTTCACATAGCATTATTGTGTATCCGAGAGGAATCTCACAGGGGCTTTAGGTAAACAAACTGGAGACAGCCCATCTTCGTCTTGCTTTTGTTTAGAGTAAATGGTTGCAATATGGAATCTCTAGGGCCTGATCTTTAAAGGGCCATGAAAGAGTGAATGACTGGTGTTCATGGTCATGAGCATGTGGTGTCATGTTCTTGTCAAGCTTCAGATCCAAGTGAACCCCAGTGACCATGAAATAGGTCTTTTACACTGTACATTGACTTCATCAATAATTGTCAATTTACTCGTAGAACTCATCAAACCAACACTCCATTCTGACAATCATCAATGGTGCTGGAACCTCAGATGGGATCTGCAAAGCTCCCTCAGTACTAGTCCACCATTGAACAGGAAACAAACACTTCTACACCAAATAGTTTCAGGCTACATTTTAAGTTGTTTTGAAAACTGTTCTTGGTGAGGACATTATCCTGCTCTGAGCTCTGACACTGCCAACTTCTTGTTTGAAACCAGCAGGTTCAGATGGTTGTGGGTTTTGGTTCTTCCTGAACATGGGATATTTTCATCCAAGTATTGTATTTCATGAATTTTAATCTCTCTCGTCTCTGTCTCTCACACACATTTAATCAGAGCATGTCCTAATTTCTCTCTCTTCTGTTCCTCCTTTCTGTCCTCGGTTAGAGACGCTCTCTCTCACATTAGAAGCCCCAGATTAGGAAGTGTCAAAACCAACTTGCTGCTCAGATTCAAATGTCGGTGTAGTGCCACTTGTGGTAAATGTGACGCCTGAACTCTACAGACTGCTGAGAAAATTTCATTGTACAGTGGTTGCTCTTTTATAGCTCACGAATATCTATTTGAGTTCTCTTATGATTTGTTTAAGCATTAACTTATCAAAAAACTTCTCTTTTCCTTTATATAATTTTTTTAATAATAAGATCAAATGAGATATAAAAACAGAGACAGCTAGATACAGTGAGAGAAAAGAGCTATAGAAGAATGTGGATAACATGGTAAGATAATTTGAATTAAAAAAGAAAAATTGATGAGAATTGAAGTTGATTATACAGTTCTAGATCCTATTTAAGATTGTCAGTTCTTTTGAAGTACATCTTGGCAACTTTGTAGTCATGTAGTACAGTACAGCTTCTGGGTAATGGTCGAAAAATGTGTAGCCAAAATGCATTTTAATTGACATATTAACATATTTTAAACCACAAATAAAGTCTGACAACAATAACATCAATAATTGTTTCTTCCCAATCAAATCACGTCAAAAAACAGTTGCTCAGGCTGGTCAGTTTAATGCACATGCATGTTCTAGACTCATGTCACTATTGCGAGATCTTTTAACAAAAAGGCAGGAATGTCATTCTACAGCTGCTATACTGAGAGCTATGAGAAAGCAACATCAGCAAGAGAAATTTACATCAGCAAAAATCTTTACAAAGCAAAACCATTTCACCTGGGTTCCTGTTTACAGTGTTTTATATTTCCAGCAAAACTGTAAAGGGCACAAACAATTACTTGGTTCTTTTTCTAAGGAGAAAAATCAGAGAGAGGAGAAAAATGAAAAGACATAGGAAATCTTGCTTTAGAACAATTATTGAGATCTTGTTTTTGTTTCGTCTTTCCTGTGGCTGCGGTTGTTATCCACACATTGTGTACAATAGCAGCTGTGTAGATTACACCTGGCACTGCCCTGACCTGCTGTCCTATACACCTATCAAGGGAGAATAACATTGGGGCAACTGCCGTACATGTTCTGACTCAAGTGTGCATCCATGCACCTCCTCATGTACCGGTAACTTTCATTGATTCTTATGAAATGAGCTAGAGATCCGAGCTGTGACCATCAGTTCATATTAAGACTAGCCTGTAGGTCTGACAGTCCTGGCGCACTTGGTGCCCTAGGCAAGATAAGACATTATAAAAGGAAGAAAATACTGCAACAACTTGTTAATTGTATACATGTAAGACATGTTAGTATAGCGGTACAGCTTTTGATAAGCAAGCAAATTCACAAGTAAATTTTTGTAGCCAGTGATGACTATGTAATGCATTTTAATTGTATAGGAAAGAACAGCTTTTGCATTTTCCTTTTGTGTTCTATGGTAACAAGTTTTAAATGACATCAAAGAAAGTGGAATAAATGTGAGTCTTTTTTGTTATAAATTGCATGTGGCATTTGGCTGAGTTAACACCAGAAGTCCCATGTCTCTCTCAGATGTCGCTTTGAGCCTGATGTGTCATTTTTTCCTTTACTAAAGAGTCATGCACACACTCACAACAGAAGACCCTGTCTAAATATTTATCTTTTTCTAGAGGTGATGTGGAATCAACTCTTAATACGTATGCATTGAAATAACAAAATAAGCAGTTTAAACTAATTTGTTTCAAGTAGAGGCTTCTCTTAAGATATTAGTGATGTAAATGAAATGATAAATGTAATGTGAATGAAACAATACATAATAAACCGAAACATGATAAATTATTTTTGCTCTGCAAGCTTGATTTGATGCATTGTTAAATTTCGAAACATGTCAGAAATTAATTCTTTTTTTACTTATTCAGGTTAACTACTATGGGAGTGATAGTTTGAAGAGACTAGTTAAAGTTAGCTTGCTACCTGAGTAAAATAGGGCAACACCTACTTTTTTGAATAGCAAACAAGGCAGTTGTAACATAAGAACATGTATTGAAGGAGCCTAAGACTAATACCATTGGCAGTCATTTCTATAGTACATTCATTAATATTGTTTCTTCAAAAGATATCAGCTTTTGCCGTCCTGGCATCAACTCCCCTGTTGGTGCTGAGTTGATTAGAAGGTGTTATGACCACACAGGCAACTGATTTATCGGTTCTCCCACCCTTGTATAGATAAATAGCACTATGGGGATGAAATGTATCTGAGTCGGGGGTGGAACCGTTGTACAGTAAACACTGCTTTGGTGCTGTATGATCTGAGATGAAAGGCTCAATCACTACTGAGACCCGGTATAGATGTTTAGATAAACTATGGGAGAAGAGGGAGAAGTATTGGTCTGAGAATGCATATGTGCTTGTCTTTTGGGTACAGTAGAATATTGGCCAAGGAAAACAAACTCCCTACCAAAGCGAGCGAATTCTCCTGCCATTGGAGGAATGGCCCCATTATGGATTTCAAAATCTCGTAGTCATTAATGCGTCTCACATAGGAACATGCATCGAGCTGGCCCGTGTCATCTATGCAGTGACCTCAGCACGCATAAATCCTCCCAGTCACACATATTTGTTAGTGTTACTGTACACAAACACATCGTAAATACCCACACCCACACATATGATCACACTGCAAACATTTCGTTGTTATAAACATCCCCAGTTCCATATATAACCTGCAGACAGAATGGTGTCAAACCAGATGCAGTGTTGAGTTCCGTCGAAGGGGAACCCTTGCTTCATCCTTTACTCATGACATAAATAACCACTTCCTTTGTGGTCCTTCATTGGGAGTCATTCACGGCGATATACTCACAGTGCAGGCCAGCACATTGTGCTAACAGCTAACACTGTGTCAAACACTCTGCGGGGACTAATTTCTTACACACTACGCTACAATTTTTCTCACCATCAACATCCTGTTCTTTTATAGTCGGTTCTACCAAGGAGATAGTTTAAGAACATTTTAGGCTAAATACATCTTAAAGGAATAATGAATCAAAAAGTAAATATTCTGACATCATTACTTATATAATACTCATCATAACATTGTTCCAACCTGTATGAGCTTCTTTCTACTGTGGATATATTACACGTAGAAAAATGTTCAAATGGCCTTTCCCGCACCTTTCCCCCAGTTGCTGCCTGGGCACTGCAACGATAGCTGCCCACTGCTCCGGTTGCATGTGTTCATGACTTGCAGTGTGTGTTTCCACTGCTCACTGGATTGGTTAAATGCAGAGGTCACATTTAAAGTATGGGTTATCATTGACAAATACATCACTTTCACTTCACTTTCACCTTATACCTGGTACCAAATGGTCCCCAAAAATACTGTTCTCCTACTGAAAACCTTAAAATATCCAGGAAATATGGGCCATCCTGTGTATCGATCATATATTGTATATATATATATTGTATAGGCCATTTGGTTCACACCTTTACAGATGCAAATGTTGATGACATCTGGGGCACAGTCACAATGCAACAGATTTGACCGCAGTCAAAGATATACACAATCTTTCAAATGTGTGCCAGTGGTTATCTTGTGTCATATAAAAGCTCTTTGGTAGGGCTGGGTAAAAAATATAGATTCCCTTATTTTAATCAATCTTTAATTTTAATTTAACGATATTGATTCAGGAGATCCATGAATCAATTCTTAATGCGCTTGCTTTACTTAGGAGCAGTGTTTCCCATTCATTACCGAGACTGTGGTCGCCTGCCATTGTCTAATGTTTTTCTAATATTTTCCACCTCTCATAATAACAAAGATCTTTAACTGTGTGTTTTGTTCTGTTGTTTTTGCAAAGCATCTGTCACTCACAGTCAGTCAGACCCCGCCCCCTCCTGCTCCCACCACCACCTCTTCAGCTTCTGCGTGTCTCACACACACATGGGCAAGAACTGTGATGAACTGGGCTGTACTCAAGACACTGAGGCTGGCAGATGATTGCACACATCCAAAGTAGACAAACTTCCTTTCAAGCTCCTGTATAATAATAGATTTGTTGTCTTTTGTTTTAAATCTCAAGTTATATTATGTAAAGCTGTTTTGCAACTGATGCCAGTCTTTGTATTCACTTAATCAAGTTTCAGATAAAAACAGAAAATAAACTATATGAACTACTATGCTTTTTTATTTTAATTGACATGAAACTGTATATTTGTAAAGCACGTAAAAGATAAAAAGAAAACATCAAGCTGCGTAAATCGCCTTAATCAAGCACAGGTCTCTGGTGAAGACATTCAAAGGTTAAGAAGGGGAGGTCATGTCAACTCATAGCAGTCAAAAATAACTTTCCAACCTCATGTCTGGTCTCATCTCATTTAATGAAGTATTTCCACCCTTTCACTGTGTGTTAACCTAAATTTGACATCTCACCTAGACCCACAGCCTCATTCGTACTGTTCTTATTAGTGAGGATCTCTGGTAGGATGCAGTGTGTAATTGGATACACATGTTACCATGGCAGCTCTTGCTAGACTGTTGTTTTAGCCTAGGCAATCCACTTTCCTACATACCAGCCTGACCTCCCTTTGAAATGCTCCCAAAATTACATGCCTTTGTAGCATTTTATGGGATCTTCTGATATTCAGTGACCAAGACAGGTGGGGCTACACCAGGTTTAATCAAAGCTCCCGTCCTCCTCCTTTGTCTATTTTAACAGTTAATACAGATAATGCAGATATTATTGGTGTCATATTGAATGTCTGTGACCATGTCTCCGTTTTTTAAACCAGCTGCAAAAACATGTTATGCATGTTATAAAAACATGTTATTTCTTAATCAGTTTCAGAAAAAATGTTATGAATACAATATATATATATATATATATATATATTGTATTCAGCCCAATTAGTTGTACAATTATAGCACAATTATAGTTTATATATATATATATATATATATATGTATTTAATGTCAATTTATAAATTATCATACTAATTAAGTGCCGAAAAAATACTGCTGTGATAAATGAAAAAACGTACTGTATTTAAACTAATTATGTAATTTATGCAATTTTTAAAAGTGACTCCTTACCTTAAAATTGATTTTATGCAATTTTATGCAATAGATTTTATTTATCTACACAAACTCTATCCTACTGCAAACATTACCTCCTCATGGGGGTGACACCGTTGTATAATTACAGCAATAACATCAACTCCTGCCAAGGCGCTTTAGTACATTCTGAGTTCAGACAGCCGAACAGTTCAGACAGCCAAACAGTTATTAAAACTCATAGTCACCTCCAGGTCTTGCCACCTTCCTATAAACTGAATATTAAGTTATGGTAATAGAGATAATGTGTTGTTCCCAGTAAAAAAAAAAAAAATTATACCTTTATGGTTGCCCATACAATAAAAGACGTAATTAACAAAGTAGTAAAGTCAGTACTGCTACTGTACAGGAATAAAATAGAATTTTATTGATTATCTGAATTACATTAACTTACCCAAGGGTGACAGAAGTACAGCTGAGCAGGATGATGACAAAAAACATAATTTCAAAGGAATAGTTGTTGATATTACCCAGACCTCAAATATTAATTACTAACTGAAATGCTAATTAAATAAGTAATTTACAGTCACTACACAGAAAAAAACAACAACACTGACAACCAGATCGCTCTCTACAATTTGCTCTAGTCTAAAGTCTACTTCCGGGTCAGAAAAATCAAAATCTCATTAGCCAATAAGAGTAAAGCACAGTTAAGCTACGTCTATACATAAATTTGCGGATTGAAAACAAAAACTGTGAAAGCGTAAACAAAAATTCTGTCAGCACATTCAAAACAATAATTTGCAAAAAAAACATATTAAAAAATGGTTTATTTTAAAACCATGCTACACTTTTGCTATTGAGTTTGTTTGAGTTTATCTTCTTTCACATGTTTATTTTTGTTTGTTTATTCAAAGTTTGTGTTCATTTTATTGCCATAAAATAAATCCCATACATGACCAGTAAGGATAAAAGCTTTTCTGTCCTCTCTTGTCATTGTCTCTGCTGCTCATTATTAGCCTTCCCCATATAGCATTAGCCAGAACCATTCCTCAGATGTGTGTGTTTTATTTCTAATCAACACAAAATACTTTGTTTTTGTGTAACAGATTTTGTTCTTTTATTTTAATGCTAGCGTGCAAAGCTAGGGTGTTACGAGTGGTCGCCAGGTAATTGTCGCCTGGTTGAGAGTTGCGAATTCTATTCGTCAACATATTTCTATAAAACTGGGAAGTGTTTTCTGAATTTCCTGGTGACCACTCATAACACCCTAGCATTGTATTGGCTATTTTACATGGTTAATGAACATTCATATTCATATTTTTATTTCATGTCTGATGAGGGTCACTTTTGCAGGGTCATTAGCTTTGAGACACTGTGACACTATGACATGCAATGCAATCATACTAAAGATTCACTTCACCTCTTGTAAAGGAGGTAACACAGCCACAGGTATGACATTATACACTCGTGATTCATAATTTCACAGAAGAACCATTTTTGATTGTATGGTTTCATAAGAACTTTTAACATCCGTATAACTTTATTGTTTCGCAAATGGTTCTTTCTAGTGAAAAAAGGTTCTTTAGACTATTAAGAGGTAAAAAACTGACTAAATGGTTCCTTGGAGAACCAAAAATGTTTTTTTATGACATGGCTGTGAAGAATCTTTTAAGAACTTTTATTGTAGAGTAGTATTAAGTAGTAGAGACAATGAACAAAGCTTTCACATTTTACCTGTTGCAAAAAGTAGCTTGTTATTGGGGACTATTATTTATTATAACTAACAGAGCTAATGTCATGCATAAGTAGCATCCACACCTTTGGTTAGTTATTCCCAAAACTGGCTTTAACATTTTATTTACAGTAAAGTGTAATTAAAACAAATATGGTACATTTTTTTTAAATGACAGCCATCTTTTCCTCTTTGTGTTTTCCAACATTTCTAAATAAGGCGGCTTAGTCACGCACAACTGGAGTGTTTTGGTTCAGTGGCTCAGTTAAAAAATCTTCAATTTTGGGATCCAATTGAAGTGGAGGAGGGTATATTTTCCATGTTACAACACAAAGTAGTTTCACCTCATAAATACTGTTATTCTCAAAGCATGTTGTCTATTGATCGCTACAGTTAAGGAAGAAATTAACACTGTACTTATGATTGTATTTATAATCATATTAGTACTAGTATTCACTTATATATTTATAAATATTAGTAAAAAGTATTTACACCTTAAGGGGGACAATTTTCCAAGCATTCTCCTCTCCCTCTCTCTCTCTGTTCCCTGTGGGAGTGTTGTTTATAAGGCATTATAATTGTTAACTATACAGAGTGGATTTAATTTCAGTGCAGAGGCTCGCCAGCGGGGCGCCAGGCTGCAATCAGAGGAATCAGCACACTGTGAGCCCAACTGAATGGAAAGTATTATCATAGGCCACAACTGGACACTGTTTCTCCTCAAACAATTCCCCGGATGCTTTCCTTTCATTCATCTTCTCTGTAACAACATCTAGCCCTGACCACCACTCTCTCTTAAAGATTCTTCAAACAATCCTGCAAATGTAATCAGAATGTGAGGAGAGATGGTCTGGTAAAGGGTATGTTCGGAATAGCATATCTATCGTACTGCTACGCTATGCTATTTTTGCAGTTTGCACTCTGCATAGTACAGAATGCGAATTTTCTGTATACATGCAATACCTGAATGATCTACATTTGCCAAACGTGCACTACTTAACACAAGCACAATGTGTGAGGCACTGTATCCCATAATGCAATGCACTTTACTTGATCTCCATTACCAGTGTAATGAAGAAACCAGAACACAGACATCATGAGGAAGATTTGGACCTCTCAAAGAAAAACAAATGGGAGAATTTGAAATGCTAAATATTGTGACTAAGAATGTAAGTCGGTTAACATTCTTGTCTGCTTTTCAGTTAAAAGTGTCTTTTGTAAAGGCATCAAATCGCTTTTTTTTTTTACTCTCAAATGCTGCTTTAATTTAGTATTATTTATATTTATATAAATGTATAAAGATTTTAGTAGCAGCAGTAAGACTTTACGGCTTTGAATGATTACATCACTTTTGCCATCTGTGTAGACAGCTGAACAGAATGAAGTTTAATTTTACATGATATAGCATCACTACAGTGATAATGTGGACATGGCTGAATGGAGGTTTAACTAATCCATGCATTTAAAATCATAGCCCTCACTTTTAATTTAATTACCCTTTTAATTTAATTTCTCTTTAAATTAATTGTCTCCTTTTAATTTTTCCACCCCACCCACTTCCCAACCCTTCTTCCTCCACTTTTCTTTTTCGCCCCAAGCTTTGTTTTCTCTCCACACTTATGAGGGAGTTTCTGTCCATTAACCTTGATTGTTCTCTCCCTGCCTGATTGGCCAGACCATATTTTGTCATGGCTTAACAGCAGCATTGCCATGGTTCAATGTTTCCCCCCTTGGCAGTGTGAGGGTTCGTCCTCACAACCCCAAAACTGAAGTAATGATATTTAAACACAGAATGCAATTAGCAAGACCTATGACTCAGGCCCTAGTTCTCTACGCCTTTAGGGTGGATGGGGGTGTAGACAGTCTCCACCTCTGTTCTTGTTCTGTCCTGTGGCTTTATGTGGCTTTCATTTAAGAAGATGAAAGGAAAAGGTTAAAACAGTTATGGAGACCCTGTTTTGGTAAATTTGTAACTAAGCTGATCTTAAACAGTGAGATAGCAAAACTAATTTTAGGAAACTATTGACTTACTATTGTTTCTTAGTGTGTCAGAGTTTAAAGATATATTTTTGTATTATTATAAAAAGGTATAAAAAGGCATGTGCAAAACTACATATTTGATAAATTTAACAAGTCAACTGATTATTAAAAAAGACCTGTATAACTATATTGTTTTAAGTCATGTTTAACATGACCTGTTTAACAGGTCATGTTTAACAGACACACGGATGTGTTTCTTAAGAGCATTTGAAGCATGCTCAAAAAACACAGGGTTACAGGGTTCCTGAGATCAGGAAATAATGTTTTATAAAACGTTTTTAACTTGACATACAGGCTTTAACACAAGTCATATGATGCAAAATGCCGAAAAAATAGCAAGACACACTGCAATGACCAAAGACCATCTGCATGTGCACACTGTTTGTAGACTATTTTTGTAGACTAAAGTTACTTGGTTAATTTAAGATTCAGTTAACCAGATGCAAGATGTATTTCACACTTTAAGCAATCGCAGTTCTAAAGCATGCTAAGTGATCAATAAAAAATAGGCGTGACTCTGGTGTGTAGGAGGAACATTTAGCTCTGCAACTGATGTGGATCAGTGATTGAGAGGCCTCTGGGGCCAAACGCTCCATTTGAAGTAAGTATAGTCATCCATTATAAACCCGACCCAATGTTTTCCTAAAGTCTGTACACCTGAAAGTCTTTGATGAAGACTTTTCACTGACATTGAGATAGCCTCTGCTTAGATGAACAGCCAGCTGCGTGTAGTTGCTGTTGCTGTAATTAATGCCTTGAATTTCCGTGGACTTTGATTAACAACTTTCCTCTCTCTGTTTTTATGCTGTAGAAACCCGTAATAGTTGTGGGTTGAACCAAGATTACTTTATAGACTGTGAAAAGTATCACTTGCACTCCCACAACAAACGAACAGATCCTGAAAAAGCCACTAATACATAATTTATTCATTGATACTTTTGATATATACTTTTCATAGTTTTCATAATGTTCTCTAAAACTATGTTATGCGTATCTAAAGTGTTTTCTGTGTCTTATGTAAGGTTAAACATTTAGTTTGTTTACCTACAATACAGATTATTTCACAGATTCCACAGCCCTAGTCTGAGAGGTAAAGACAGAAAGTGGCCCTTAATATTAAAGCAGATGTATTTGAATATAATCCAGTAATCTGTAGCCTGCAGAGGAAGAGGAAAATCACTTTTGAAATGTAAGCGCAACTAATGACCTCCTTTCTCATGGCAAGGTTTAGAAAGTACAGACCATAATAGTGGAGCACTGGGGACATATTTATAGATTGTATGGTAAGTGTGCAAGTCAGGATATGAAAGGAAATGGGAAACATCAAGAAATAATGAAGAAAGAAAGAAAGAAAGAAAGAAAGAAAAAAGAGAAAGAAAAAAGAGAAAGAAAAAAAAAGAATTGAAAGTGCATCATCAACAACATATTTACGTGACCCTAAGTGACCAGTGTAATATTCAATTAGTGCTGTTAATATTTTTATAGTAAGGAGGATTGTGGGTTTGGATAAGGGCTGCTCTGTGATTGGTCAGGCACACGCGATTTAGTCCACAGATCAAAAGAAGTGTGTTGATGAATGACTGGTTAGAGAGTGGCAGAGGAGGGAGAGATTTGCTATTTTCTGCTTTGAATCATTGATCAAGGTTATTCTCAGTTCATTAATTTTGGCTGGAGAGGGCCTGCCCTCACTTTGTCATGCCAGACACACGCACACACACACACACACACACTGAAAAGAAGCAAACAAATCATGCCCAGTTTTGTAATTCACATTCTAACTACAATATGCAATTGTAACTTTTGTGCTTAGAGTCTGTAACATCACATACAGTACACACAAAAACTTTAACATTGTATTGTTTTTAACCTTGCCAGTTTTATTTGAAATTAAACCTATAACTTGTCTTTATGTAACTGACTATTTTGTTTTACTTATTAATGGCATACAAACACACACACACACACACAATAACTCTGCTTTATTTTGTTGTGGTTTAAAGAGGTCATATAAATAATTTTTCATAATTTTATTTTAATAATATTACACAATAATGTTAGGTTTCTTAAATTTTTCATTGAAACAATTGGTGTAAGATTACCCCTTTCCTGGGTGTGTCTCATTTTGCTCTCTAGTTCAATAGTAAGTCCACTGCCAAGGGGGTTGGCCATTTCTATGGCAGCCTCTTCAAACTCATATGAGTTAACTCATAATAGTGTCACAGGTAATTCAGAAGTCTGCATTGTCCCAATGTCTAGTGAATCAAGTGTTCACAATAAACCAATCCTTATAGGAAAGTAGAAAGTGTTAGTAGTACTCATCAGCATGGCAGAACACTGAGCAGCCCTGCTGTTATTATTGTGCCATACTATTGTCTATTAATGAGTTTATTAATTCTGTGAAATTTAGTGACCTTTTGGTGTCAATTTTAAACCCATTCACTTTTTTCCCTATTATTGTTCTATCACAGACAGTAACACACTTTAATATTTAATTTAGAAGTGAATTATATTTTAGAATTTAGGCATTACTTTTAGTGTGTACTAGACACCTCAATTTGTTTTTATTTCATTTATTTCTGTTTGTTTTTATTTCTATTTTTAATTTAGTTTTTAAAGTTTTTAGTTTTAGTTTTAATTTTAGTTTTTAGTTATTTTTATTTTCATGATCATAAAATGTAAATTTTTTGTATAATAGAATTTGCTGAGAGATGGCTCGAGCAAGCCGACTCCATAAGAACCATTAAGCTGTTTATCTTGACTGTCGCCAATCCTGTGAGACTCCCTAATCTCTATTGTTGTGTTTGTTTGACAGCTGTAGTGTAACATTAACTATTCAGTGAAGTCTTTATTTTTGCAATTGCCAGACTTGTATAATTACTGGGTCAGGGTTCTTCTCACACATGACTAAACAGCATTTGTACCAACAGGGAGTCATCTTTAATTTAGGCTTCCACCACTCTCATGGTTCCTGGATTTAGGGCAGGGAAGAGAGGATCTTTTGAGTGGAGAGAGCTGCTGTGTGTTTTTACATGGGTATGTTTGTGTGTATCCAGGATTAGAAACCAGTTCCATGCTTGGCTGGGGTATCTCTGATTGTTTATGTGTGTGTGTGTGTCTGTGCGTATGCTTTTCATGACCACTAAACACCCCCTGCTGTTGTGCCTGCTGCGGAGGGCAACTAGATCAGATTCCAGTCTCTAATGCACATTAAGTTGTTCCTTCTTGACTTGACATTTCACTCAGTGCATTCTCGGCCCCAGGCTACTGGCCTGCATAGTAGCAGGCTATGTTTTTTATTTGATGCTCTGTGCATATAGAGAACCCAAACAGGGGGGTAAAAGTTTCGGGGGCCTGCAACAATGTCTAGTTTTCAGTTTTGGCAGGGACAGCTGGTGACGCCAGGGCCTCATTGGTCATCACAGAAGGAGCCTGGTGCTTGTCCCTATAATCAAGACAGGGCTGCCCGATTCTGTGACTGCACTGCATGTACAAAGGGATTCTTGCTCTGACTACAACACAATTGAGGTTCCCAGCCATTCTTTATACCTCATACAGTATGTGTTTTTAATAATACCAGTCAGTGAAGGCCTTCATATCCTTTTAAAAAAACAGACTGGAAAAGGGGACAGACTGGAAAAGAGTTCATAAAAGACCAGATTGTTGCTGAATTTGCATACGCGCTACACTTAAATTAAATTATGCAATTTTTCTGGTGGACTACAGCATCAATTTTGTTTCAAATTACATTATACTCAAGGACTTTTTCACTGTCTGAATGAAGTTACTACGGGTAAATAGACACTACTTGTAAATACATTTACAAAATAAAGCGCTGGTCCAAAGTCTAGTGTTAGCGTTTAAAAACATTAAACAAATGCTTTCGATGCAAAAGCTTATCAATGCTATGCTGCTATTGGAAGAAACCAAATATCAAAAGATATTAAAAAAGCCAGACAAAAAATGGTTGAAAATAAATCTTTCTATTCAATATATCAATCAATATGCAAAAATATGGTATGGCCAGGTATGAAAACAGTGGAAGTCTGTATAAGATGTTATCTTTATTGTAGCAAAAGAAACCTTTGTGTGTGTTTCTGTCTGCTTCGGAACATGCAACAGATTTCATAAGTATGTAAATGCATTCAGCAAACTTGGCTAAATTCACCAAAGTTTTGAGTCAATTCAAGTGAATTCAGAATAGTGTGGGTTTAGTCTAGGAGACTGGGTCCTGTTTTAGCCCCCACTATTGTTTCTCCACCACCCACCACTAATTACCACAGCCAGGCCCCTGGTGACATCATCCAAAATGCCAGTGTAGCCTCACGACATTATGCAGTAAACATTTGCCTTTTATTTATAGAATGTGAGGTTACTGTAAGTAACACGTTTTTATTGCTTTCGAAATCTCTGTTTTGTAAATTCATGCATTTCTTGAGAAAGCTGACTTAGTTTGTCACAATATTATAGTTGGTGGGCACCTCCAACGTATCTGGTTAACAATGTTGTCTAATTCATATCTGGAAAGAATTCAAACAGACTAAATCAGGGGGTGGTATAATTATTCAATGGTCATCATGCAAATGTGGCTGCATCATTATCAGGATTCCTTAAAAATATGTCAGAGTAAATGAATGGTAAACACATCTCTTTTTCCAGCTGTCACTTCTGAGTGAGGCGTCTGCCAGACTGAAGTGTCATTGGGAAATAGACAGAGACTCTGGCACAGCCTTATAGAATATAGCATAGCCTCAGCACTATTTTTGGGATCTTTATGGGGTGACACTGGGAGGGCAACTGGAAGGAGGACATAAACTTAAATTATACATTTGTAAAAAAACAATTGCATGTATATACCATGCGAGTATTTACTTACAGATTTTTTTTTATTAAATTGGTTGATTACAATGATCTAGATTTTTCTTTTGACAAAATGTTTTCAGATGTAATGATTCATTACAGTACAGTGTACAGTACAGTACAATTCAGTACAGTGCAGTACGTGTAAAGGGGTGTTATTGTCATAAAATAAAAAAGCCATTTTTTGCGGAAACTATTATTTTTTTATTTATTGTTGACCGCACTGATTCAACACAAACACACACACACACACATTTATTTATCTATTTAAATAAAGACATTCCATAGACTTCTATTTTTTTATACACAGTTTTGAAAAAATACACAAAAACATGCTGCATTTTTATGTAAAAAACATTATTTACTATATTTTATAGCGTTTATATTTTATAGCAACTTTTGTGTACAAAAATCAGCAAAAGTCAGCATGTACACACTTGTCAATTGATAAATAATGCTGTGTGAATCCTGCTAACAGATAACAACTTTTATACATTATGTGGTTTTATACTGTATGTGTTTAATTATGTGTTTCTGTATATAAACATATAGGGGTTAAACTGACCCCGTGCCATCTCTCAGCTTTACTGTGTCTTTATTTGCAATCCTAATTTATGTTCTCTCAGACTACACTCGACTGAGTCAGACCCTTTCATTCAGGTGCATTAGTGGCACTCTGCCCAGGTCTTCAAGGAAGTCACACAGCAGATGTGAGAGTGACAATCCATCAGAGAAATAAAGTGGGCTGTGTGTCAGACACATGATGTGTGAGCTTATTTCACCCCTAAGCCACTATGTGGCCAGAATCACTGCGCTCCACCTACAGATTACTGTCACGAGGATATTAAAAATAGTTGCCAAGAATTTTTCATCCCCTAATGCAAAGGGACGTTCTACCACTGACTCATTGAGCTGGGATTTGGCTCTAGCCATGACTGTTGAAGCCAGGTCATTGTCACACACAGAAAGATCATGCTGATGTCTGCCTCCGCTGTTGTTAATGTGTTAATTTCTTAATGTGTTATATCTTTCATCTATAATTAATTATTTTTCTTTAAAGTAATTACTTCACACAAAATCACCATGTTCACCAAGCAATGATGTCCATAAAATAACTTTGCTTGATATTTTTGAGTGAAGGAATGTCAATACAAACTGAGGAAATAAATTGGGCTGTGTGGTAAACATGGTCCTATGTGCTTCCATCAGCCTTTTGTTTTCTTTAGGATTATTAGGGCCCAAGCACAGAAAGTGCGAAGGGCTCTGTTGTTTTTTGTTTGTTTATTTTTAGGGCCCAATTACTGAAAATGCGAAGGCTCCTGTTGTTTTCCTTAGGATAATTGATAACTTTTTCAAAGTTTTTCTGGGTCTTTGGGTAACTTAAAATGCTCAAAACCTCCTAAAATTTGGCAAACACATCACTGTCATTGGCCATTAGGGCCAGTCGAATGCTGGCACATAGGTGGGGCAGGGGGGCTCGGTAGTGCCACCTGGTACGTCGCACAAAAAGATGGGGTATATATCACACATATTTGCACAAACCTGTACGAAAGTTAGTATGTATGAAACTTGGTACCACCTGAACAACTTATGTCCTGAAACCCCTTAACACAACAGGAAGTCGACCATTTTGGATTTTCTGAAAAGTGCACATTGTGAACTTCACCTGGGGATTTCATGTGATTGGCATGAATCTTGCCAAGAAATTTAAGATTCAAAATTGTGAAGGGATTTTTAATATCTTGTATGGTGTTGCCATGGCGAGGCAGTAAAATTATGCTAAAAATGGAAACAGGAAGTCACTAATATCTACAGCATGCATTGAGTGATTTACATAAAACTTGGCAAATATGTTTGGTGTGGTATGCTGATGACATGATATGATATTGTGAATCATGGTCATAGCACCACCAACTGGTAACAGGAAGTGCATCACTTAAAACAATCTTTAAAATAGCCAACATACATTTAGCCAAGTCACTTCAGCCTTGGTCAGAATAATGTAGAGACATGGCTGATGTAATGCTTAAATATTGGTCAAACTTTAAAATGACATTCAGATGTATTTGAGGTGCTTAACATGCTTGAATTGGCATGAGATTTGATACACACAACAACTATGTTAGGCTTGTGCAAAAGCTTAGACATGGGCGTGGTGGGTGGGCATTAAATGAAACAGGAAGTATCTCATCTTCTGCATGCATTGAGTGATTTACGTCAGGTTTGGAAAATATATTTGGGGTTGTGGGCTGATCACAAGTATGTGGCAATTGTGTCACAGTTATAGCACCACCAAATGGCAACAGGAAGTGTGAATTAAAATGGATAAATTCAAGTGTCCACCGTGTGTTTTCAAAGAAGCTGTGTGTGTGTATATGGCACTGTTGTGCTTGGGCTCATCATCGCTGCTTGCAGCTATATTTAGATTGTTATATTATTGTTTTCCTTAGGATTTATATTATTTTTTTAATAGGGCCCAAGAAGTAAAAGTGAAATGATCTGTGGTCAGAATGGAGCAGGTGGACAGATGTGTGTCATTCTTTTATTTTTAACACAGTCTAACTAGAAACATATTGTAGCAAATAATTAGAACTTTGCTTCTTTGTAACTCAACATTCACAACAATATCTTCTGCACAAGAAAACCCAAATGGCCCACTCAGCCAAAAACCAGAGCAAAGCACCAACAACAACAATTTCAGCTTCGCTTATGCTTTGGAGAAAGATGTCGTGCTTAAGTTTGACTGCCACCCTTTGAGGCGGGTAAGGGTAGCTAATTTAAGCATGACCTTGATTTCTGCCTGACAGGCTGATCAGGTTAGAGCCTTGTCAACCTGTCAGGCACAAAGCAAGGCACCTTATATAAACCAGTGTTTATCCTCCAACAGGCACAAGGGTAAGGTTAGAGGCACTAATGGGAGACGTGGGGACTCCATCAAGAGATGATACTATGAATCAGCTAGTAAGCAAGAGTGAAATTCCCATAATATGCCAGATAATACGGTCCTCAAGCTAATACAAGCAGATTATCCAAATTAGAAAAACCCAACAGGTTCCATGCGGGTTCACCACTGGCAACATTACACAAACCTGAGGTCAACAGCACTAATGTACAATTTAATGGAGAGCTCTTTTGAGAAACCATTCATGTACATACACATGTACATATAGTTTCCCTGTATTCCTATCAAGGGAGTAGCCACGCTACCAAAATGAACTGATGGACCCTAACCCAGAATTGGGAATGTTCAGTAGCAGGCAATCTAAGAATGGTCAACAGCCATTCCGCCATGTTGT
This sequence comes from Botia kubotai, assembly GCA_036877585.1. Lineage (NCBI taxonomy): Eukaryota > Metazoa > Chordata > Actinopteri > Cypriniformes > Botiidae > Botia > Botia kubotai. Next base: position 20,903 of record JAZGTI010001835.1, on the reverse strand, counting down.
ACAGTACGCTGGGCACTCACATAAAATCACACAGGGCCTTAGCTTTAATGTAATGAGTTACTTCAGGAACTGCTTGAGGAACTGTGTATTTTCCATTGCTGTATTTGAAATCAGTTTCTAAATCTTAGCTTAATCATATAACTTCATTACCATGAAATTTAGGGTATGACACACTCACTTCAAGCATGCATGTGTTTGTGTGAAACGTGCACTGGCGTGAGGGACATCCCCATGATTTGTGGTACACCACTGCGAGCGTGTCAGTTGTTGAAAAGCTGAGTGCATGCAGAGAGTTGAAGTTGGGCAGTTCTCATGCCATGTGACTGTTTCTGGCTCATTTAACATATGTCAGAGCGGGAAAAAAGCTTTCTGTTGTGGCCCCTTACACCACAATGAGAAATGATCAATGGAACAAGACTGTTTGCCTGGCCACTGAGAGTCTCTCATCTGACCTGCTGAATAAAAGATACACTACTGATAAATATTGCAGCAGCCTAAACCTCTGCCTACATTTCTCTGTGTTCCTAGACCCCTAAGAACACAGTGTGATGAAGGCAAAATTCATTTTTCATTGGTTAACAGTATTGACAGATAGTGAGATGTCTTGTGGCGCATTGGTCACGGCTGGTGTTGTAGTCAAAGTAATTTTGTGTCTATAAATAATTTGACAGCCATGCCAACTCATACCCCCTCATGTCAACTACCAAAATGTTCAATATATTTTGGAAAAGACACATCAAAGAGCATATCGCTATTTCTTAAGTAGATAACAGCCTTTAGTTTACATTAAGGTGGTCATTGATGGTTTTGCCTGTTTCTAGAACACAGTAGATTTAAAACATGTACAGCTGCTAAACATTAATGTCGTCAACTTCTAGGAGTCCACTGGCAGACAGAAGAACTCAAAGCTAATGTACAAGAACTGAGAGGCACGGGGTGTTTATGTCTTGAATGTTTGCAATAATTTTTTTAAAAGACTTAGTGCAAAATAACACTAGGTCTATTATATACAGCACTAGGACTGTAACATTTAACTCATCAGTGGCTTTGCAAAGACTGTTAGCTCTCTGAAACATAACACAACAATAATAATGAGCATAGCTTTGCCGTTGAAGCCCTTATAGAGATTGATGATGTTCAGAGCGCTGGCGGGGTGCATGAGGGTTTCCTTAGATATAACGGTGAGGTCTGGTAGCAGTCAAGACCCATTTGGGCTAAATTGGGAGGCTGTGTGTGTGCCATATCACAGCTTTAACACGTAGAGCTGTCAAGGAGAGTGGCATAATGTGGGACAGGGTCAACCTCTTTTCACCCTCCTCACCAAAATTCTGAAATAGAAACCAGATCTGTGTGTATGTATATGAGTGTGTTTTGTCTGTAAGGAAGGGTATTGGGATCAGCAGCTGTTAGAGGACCATTTCCTCCAACCATTCATTGCTACTAAACACCCCCACCACCTTTTACCAAAAACGACAGCTATTTCACTATAGTCTATAGATTGTCCTGCTGCAGGTGGGATGTGCATTGGCCCTCAGGCTGACCAGACTTTCTCCAGGTGGAGATGTTTAGTGTCAATGTTAACAGCACTACTCTCACTTCCGTTCCCTATTTGGCAGGAAGACTAGGAGATGTGAGCAGGGTCGGGAGGCCCCGGTTATTAAATGAGAGAGGAAATATGACAGACAAAGTGAACATTCTTGCTGTCTTCTAAACAGCAATGAAAGAAAATGGAGACTAATGTCGATTTCTCTACTGGTAAAATGACCACAGTAGTTTGGCATGCGTCTCCTCAAAAGTTTGAGAAGTGGTCTCAATAATATTACCTTGCAAAGTTATAAAAGTCTGCAGTATACAGTATACTTAAATATTTCTCATTGAAACTTAAGTGTTCTGAGATATAAAAACAGGTACCTCAGAGAAATACAACTGACCTTTAGGTCACCCATTTGAAGGCCATAGATAATTTTGTTTTGTATAGTTCTTAAAACGTGAAAAGTAATAACATTATAAAAAGGCTGTTGTCTGATAGAGTACACAGATACATTCATGCAGTATTGCGGTTACCTGAAGCTAGAGTTTGGTGGATTTGATATGTGGGATTCTGGCAAAGATGCATTATGGGAAGTCAGAACTGCAATGCTAAACTTGATTCCAGACTACTGCGGGTATGCCAATATACCCCTTATGGCTCTGTGCTTACAAAGGCCTGTGTCCATGTGCTAATGATATATTAGGCCTCTCTAAAACATACTGACTCTGCTTGCTCATATTACAGTTTTTTCATACTTTACCTCAGTGGTTAGAAAGAGCAACCTTCTGAACCTCACGTTTCTCAACGCAGTGTCAGTTTTTGGTTTCATTTCATGACAGACACTGGCTTGAATTTTGTTATACAGGGAATTGAAGTTTCCACCCTGAAATGCAGGGAAATCAAATTTGAAATATGCTCCATTAAAATTCTGCTCAGTTTGAAAGGACTGTATGTTTGTTCATGCCAGGCATAGTTAAGCATGTGTATTATGCAATTGTGTTTAATATGTGAAACACATATGTAAACACAAGTATGTGGCAGTAGGGTAAATCTGATAAAAGTGGAGAGTTTTCTTTATAATGCCTCATTGTGGAAATCTTGGCTTGGAACCTATCCACATCTGCACAATTATCAAGTATATGACCACAAGCCTCTATATGAGTAGATGTTCTCAACTCAAACTTTGACAGTCAATTCTCTCTGAAAGTGAGTTTAAGAGCGTTCACTGTGTGTGTTGTTAACTGTCATGTAATGTAATTGGCTTAATCATGCCAGGAAACGGAACAAATGAGTAATGTAACATATGGGTAATGTAACACTACTTCACCACCAGCCCAAAGCCTCTCACCTTGGTAGCCCAGGGTTATGACCTCATATTAGAGGAGAGGGAGCCAGCATTGCCGGGCCTTACTACTCAACGGTACTGGTAAAATATCATGTGTGAGCTTAAAGACGTTCATCATTTTAAGCAATATCACATAAGCAATTTTGAACTTGTATAGAATATAATTTTATGCAAGGTAAGATAAAGGCACTGTCATTTCAGACATGATGTGACAATAAACAAACCTAACAGTTTGTTTATTTAACATATGTTAATATATGTTAATATTACAGTGCAATTTAATAAAATTAACATTGATTTCTTGATAAGCAAACACTGATAAAAACATAAAGACCATTTGTTATTTTTATTTGAGGTCAGATAAGGCCTCAGGATAATTGAAACAGCAGGGTTTTCTCTTAATGTTAAAATGAGCAGGAAAAGAAAACTTCCAATGTGAAATCTGCCTCACAGCAATGACCCACTTGACTCTACACCCGGCAGAAGTCTAAATGACTTCATAACATTTGCATGTCATGTGGATATTCCATCACCACCTAACAGAATTAACGTCTAAACAATCTAATGTTCCACAGACTCAAGTCTTGCTGCCTGTCAAAAAAGTCTATAAATATTCAAATTTTATTAAATTCTTCTCAGTAAAATCTAGCTCGTGAAGCTGATCACCCCATATGGTCTTTTAGTAAAACCAAGAAAAAGTTGACCAAGAAAGTCTTGTTAGGAGGTCTGATGTTCATATGATCTAAACATATGCTGGCCCTTTTAGTAGGAAGAACATGCATGATATTGATGTTGTGAAGTATTGCAGTACAAACGGTGAGGTTTTTTGTGGATGAAATTTTTAGTGGTCCTTGCTTGTCCAATACTGAGATGTTTTGGTGGATTTTACGGTATGGCAAAGTAGTTACTCAAGTATTCTGGGTACTTCGGTAGCTGCTTACAGGTCAAAACAGCTTAACCCAATTTAAATTTGCATTGAAAATAAATAATACTCTTTTCCTTAACATGTCACAATTTGAGGTATCATTTATGTCCAAAGTACAAACATTGTGGGACAACTTATAAAGTACTTTAAATACAGTTCCTAACTTTAAGTATGATCAATAGTAAAAGTGCTTCTCTAAATGCCATGTGAATGAGCCTCAGGGGGTAGAGGGACTGAGAGGTTACTGCTTCTCCATTTGGACCACCGTGCACTCAGTCAGCCCTGAGGAGCAGGAGTCCACCCTGGAGCCAAACCTTTGTTTGTTTACTGCCTCTATGGAACTATCCTCCCACTTTCTGCCTTTTATTTCTTCTTTCTCTTTTCCTAAACAACACACTGTTGTTTATTTGTGCACAGTCAACCTGACCAGAACCAGTGGAACTAAAGGAGCCAGCCACAGCGACAGCATCTCCACAAATAAAGGCTGACAGCTCGTAAGAGTGTAAACGCCACATTGGATATATTATACTGATACTGCGAGATCTTAATGCAAATATTTGACTCCTAAGTGCATTGTGGAGAGCTTTAAGGTCTGCCAAAAAAGCACTTTAAAAGGATCTTGCTCGTTTTGCTCGTCTTCTGACTCCGGAATGAATAAGACTGATTTTGAGGACAGTGTGCACCAGAGATAACGTGTGCTTTGCTCAGGGGGTTTATTGGCTATTTGTAATGGGTTTATGATGCTATATTGGTACTCTGCTATTCCAAATATTTCAGTGAAACTCAAGAGCCTGACATTCAAAGAGTAATTCACATGACTGACTTTGAGCGTCATAGACTTAGAGATGAGCAGATAAAGCTGTTCTTTTTGTAAATGACATTTGTCACATGTTAAGATGTCAACAGAGACCAGAGAGTAAAAAAATTTAACATATTTCCTCATTGTTATCTATGATGCTGGTCATTGGGTCATAACAGCACTATCATTTACAACATGCCTGCACAATGCAATGCAACAAAAATGGATCCCATAACAATTAGGCCCCAACACAACTAATAAAACTGTCTACAATGCAAACATAGCTATATAGTGTTGTCACTGGCTTGCAGTGCAGACACACGTAAGTCTAAAAATAGAGCTGTTGTTTGTGTTTTATTTTGTAGTCCTTAATATTAATAACTGAAAAAGTTACATTTCTATAACAGTAATAACATTTTATGCATTGAAATATAACACTCAATATAACGGAAATTTAAAAAACTAAGACATTAAATATGTTAACAATCAGAAAACTACCTAGTGTATTTGAGTTTTATGCTCAAATACTGCAAAACAAACTAACTATGTATCGATAAATTCTCATTTTTATGATGTATTTATGAACTTGTGATGACTGTAAATACCAATGAAAATGACACATAATGCTATAAACTATTTGTTTGCCTCTTCTCCGCTGCGCCACCAGAGGGAGCTCTCACCGGAGTACTGATCGATCTCCCATGGACTACAACTCCCAGAATGCACTTACCTGGACTGATTACTCCCTGTTTGCCACCTGTAACCCATCACCATTCCCCATATAAACCGGACATTCTCATTCAGTCAATGGGAAGTCTTGATTTGCCTTGTGCATCACTACTGAGCGTTTTTTCCCTGTCTATTGTTTGTTAGTTTATCATGTATGATGTGGATTGTTTCTCGTGTTCGATTGTTTGCTGCCTGCCCTAGTATTTTGGATTGTTTTACAGTTAGTGATTATTTGCTGCCTGCCTCGACCCACGCCTGTTTCACGTTTACTCTCTTGCCTTGTCTACGCTGTGATTGTTTATTGTTACTGACCTTGCCTGTCGACCCTTCTAATAAATCTAACTGTAGATGGATCCTACTCAGTCTGATTCCTCATTACAGAAGACTTTGCCATCACAGGATCCAGCAACCCTTGGGCAGTTGTCTGTGGAGCTAACAGTGCAGGCTTCACAGCTGGCGTTACACCAACACCAACTTAACCGACTCACCTCACTCACCAAAGAGCTGGTTAAAGCCATGCAGGGAATTCAACTCACACCTCCCGAATCAACCTCAACCACTGAAACACTGCCTTTCATTCCACTGCCCAGTGCAACTACCCCAGTAATCCCACGACTCGCTTTTCCAGGAAAATTCAATGGCACACCTTTAAGATGTAAGGGATTTCTACTTCAATGTTCACTGTTTGTAAATCAACTGCCTTCTCTCTACGCTAATGACTTTAGTGGAATTGTATTCGTTTGCTCTCTCCTCACCGGAAATTCATTAGACTGGGCTACGATGGTTTGGAGATCAGATGGCTCAGTTTTCCCCACCTTCGACATCTTTCTACAACGCCTTCGTGAGGTCTTCGAACATCCAACGGGAGGTTTGAGTTGCGGAGAGCAATTATTGACTTTGGTTCAACTCAGACTAATTGGGTAGAGGATACATTGAAGTTGCTCTTCCGTGGGGGCCTAAACCCGGAACTCCAGTCTGAACTCGCCTGCAGGGACGAGGGCAGAAACCTCGGGGAGGTTATCGACTTAACTATTCAGATAGATAACCTCATACACTCACGAAGATCCAGTTCCTTGCATTATCAGGGAAATGTTTTGCAGGCAGAACCTATGCAACTGGGGTATACTCACCTGACCCAGGAGGAACTAACCAGGCATGTCCAAAACCATCTCTGTTTATATTGTGGTAATCCTGGTCACCTCAAAGCCTCCTGTCCAGTACGTCCTAGAACAGATTGACCAGGGGTGAGTGTCAATTCCATTGCTATAGAGAGAGCTTCGAATATCACTTTACCTGTCACGTTAATGATAGCAGACCAGACTCTGACCACCACGGCTCTAATTGACTCTGGCGCCACCAGTGATTTCATATCCGAAGAAGAATTTGTTCAGAAACATTGTATACATGGTGGAGGCGTTAGATGGATGGCCACTAGGAGAGAGAGGGAAAACGCAACTAACTTGGAACATCAAATTACGGGTTGGTTCTCCATTTAGAAGAACTTAAACTCTACGTTATTTCCTCTCCAAAAAATGCTATTGTTCTAAGTCTACCCTGGTTGCGGCAACACAAACCCATCATTTCCTGGAGAGAGGGAGAATTACAACAATAGGGTTCTAACTGTTTCCAGCAATGTCTCCAAAAGGTTAATCATTCTACTAACTCCCCTATTTTACACACCAGTTCTCTTCCTTCTAATGATAACATCCCAGTAGAGTATAGTGACTTCTTAGAGGTCTTTAGCCCGAAGAAGGCCTCCCAGTTACCCCCACATCGTTCTGTTGACTGCGCAATCGAGCTCAAACCCAGTGCTGAACCCCCTAAGGGACGCATCTTTCCCTTATCGCAACCCGAGTCAGAGGCCATGAAATTATATATTCAGGAGGAATTAGAGAAGAGCTTCAACCGACCATCCAATTCTCCAGCTTCGGCTGGGGTTTTTTTTTTATAAAAAAGAAGGATGGGGTGTTAAGACCTTGTATAGATTATCGAGCTCTCAATGAAGTGACCGTAAAATTTAGATATCCTTTACCACTTGTACCGGCCGCTTTAAAACAACTTCAAATAGCTAAAATTTATGCGGAGATATAATTTGGTTAGAATTAGAGAAGGAGACGAGTGAAAAATCGCGTTCTCCACCAAGTCAGGGCACTACAAATATTTAGTCATGCCTTTCAGCGTTGCCAATAGTCCTTCGGTATTCCAGTCTTTTATGAATAATGTGTTCAGAGATATGCTCAAAAAGTGGGTAATTATTTATATCGACGATATACTAATTTATTCCAATTCTGTCGAAGAACACATACAGCACATTAGGACTGTGTTAAAGCGCCTTCTAGAATATCAATTATACGTGAAACAAGAGAAGTGCGAATTCCATCATACTAGTACCTCGTTTTTAGGATATATAATTGCCATATATGTTGCCATGGATGAACATAAGGTCGAGGCTGTATCTAATTGGCCCTAACCCAGAAATTACAAAGGTTCCTAGATTTCGCTAACTTTTTTAGACGCTTCATCAGGGGCTTTAGTTCTGTTGCAGTCCCATTAACCTCGTTGACTAAACAAACATCTAGTAGGTTAAGATGGTCTCCGCAAGCAGAATCCGCTTTTCAAGAATTAAAGACACGGTTCACTTCAGCCCCCATCCTCAAACATCCCGACCCTGATCTCCCGTTCGTAGTAGAGGTAGATGCCTCCACTGGGGTTGGTGCTATACTGTCCCAACAGCATGGTTCGCCTCCCAAATTACACCCATGTGCCTTTTTTTCCACACAAACTTTCTTGGCCATTAAGCTGGAGGAGTGGAGTGGAGACACTGTCACGAGGGAGCTTCTCATCTGTTTGTAGTATTAACCAATCATAAAATTTGGAATACCTACGCACCGTGATTCTGTGATTGTTTATTGTTACTGACCTTGCCTCTCGACCCTTCTAATAAATCTAACTGCAGATGGATCCTACTCAGTCTGATTCCTCGTTACACTATTGTTATATTGACAGTTTATCGGTTATTAATAAAAACCGTATTACCAATTTTGCCTACCAAATATGAAACTGATGTTTTGCTTTATATAGACTGTATGGTAACCATCATTAACAATATAACGGTGGTTGCACTACCATGTAAGTGAATAGTATTATCATTCAGTATCATGATTGTTTTTCAAAGTACGTTGTATTATGTTTACCATCACAACACCATTATTTCCATAGAATATCTCTTCAGGAATTTATTCATAAATAAATGAATCTGTAAATGGTATCATGTAATATGCATCCGTATTTAATGCTACAATGCTCAGTATTTAATTCCGTTAATAACTCTGTTTATTAAGTTAATAGCAGATGTAGGGTTCAAATTTCTTGTTTTATAATATATCATCTTACATGTTATATTATCTATATTCATATTTATCTTATATGTACAGTGCCCGTCAAAGCATGGGGACAATAAAGAAAAAAATTGCCGTGGAGTCAGGAAATCTTTTATGATTAAAATATGAATATAAGGCAAAAGTACAAAATGTCAGATTTTGTTAATGGCTCTTTTAACACATAAATATTTTACCAATTTAGAAGAACAGTAGAGTTTTATCCCTCTATCTAATATGAGCCCAAATACTGGGACATTTGGCTCACAATTGTGTTTCACATGATCGTCTGTGTCCTGTTATTTGTTAACACCTTAAAAGCAGAGAATGAGTAGTATCAATTCTATCCATTGGTCCTGTAGTCTGAGTCTTGCATTTAGTAAGAACACGCATAAGCCAAGATGAAGATGAGGGAGCTGACTCTGACAAGAAAGCAGTGAAAAATTCCCAAAAATGTCATATTATGTACTTTTGCCTCATATTCATTTTTTACTCATATGTACAGATTTCTAGGCTCCTTAACTTTTGTAACTTTTGTTTACCTTAAAAATTGATTTTAAAAATCCAAGAAACAACAGACTATCATCCAAGAAATTATTTTATTTCATTTGCAGATAATGACAGTTGAATATCTTGGTTGTGCATCTTGCTGTTACTTTGAGAGGCGCTATACAGCTACATTGTCAAGCAGCTGAGGTAAACAATGGACAGATAAGGTATAGTGTGGCTTTGTCTCCTTCTTAATATTAGCTCTATCTGTGCTCTTCCTCTTGAAATACTTGGCTGGACTTGGGCACCCTGTCCCTTCCCTGTCTATCCACTTGACAGCTTCAATGCCAGATGCAACTCATCTGAGTTGCATCAAAGTGACTAGCAGAGAAAAGCAACAGTGAGTTTATAGCTGGTTCTTTGTCCTGTAGCATTAAGCTAACTCTGACAGTTGTTCCATACATAACAGTAAAGAGAATAGAGTATGCAAAAAAGAATGTGCTGGGGAATGTTGAATGGTGTTAGAGACTTGACCCCTTGGTTGAGGTTCATACAGAGCTCATGGTTGGGTGTTGCCATGATATTAAAGGTGAGCTTTTAGCTGCTTTTAGCAATTAACAGAAATTACCACACAATGTTGTAAGTGGTTTGTTTATAACATAAGACCCTTGAGGTATTGGGTGACCACTTATACTAGCATGTTATGTTGAGCAGGCATGGCGCCTTCCAGACCTTAAGAGCAGAAGAGAGGTCAGGAGGGTCAAGTTCAGAGGCACAGACCTCTTGGTCTATTTTTGTTGCATCAGGAACTGACAATTACTCATATAGAAAGATTGAAACAATGAGAATTGGAATATTTATCAAATATGAATCAAGGAAGAGTAAAAGAGTAAAATTTCAGAGGAATACATGATCTGGAAACATTTGTACATTTATCAGAGGCAAAACTGAAATCACTGAGATAAACATAAACATATCCACCACCTTTCCCACACTCCTCTTTATAGAACAAGTTGTAAAAATGCTAAAGTAAACAAATATCAAAGTCCTTACAAGTTCACATTGAATAGCTCCATAGGTCTTTCATTTTTTCTTATGATTGTGACTGTAAACGATAAGGGCCCCAGTACAAGAAGGGTGGCCAACTATGATAATCTGAGAAGACATGCAAAGCATCCATGAGAGGGTTTAATCATTGTGACTTCTAAACCTTGAGGGTTCCACTGCATTTTGATTAACATTCTAATGAAAGATTGATGCACTGTGCTGATCTGACACCTTTGAAAGCTTCACCCATGGCAAAAGTGCCATCAACCAGTGTGTCATTTTTTCTCTCTGCTTTTCCTTGCTCTTCCCCTCGACCTGATCTCTCTCTTTCTTAGTTGACAACATCCGAATGGTTTTAACACAGCTTTAATGGCCAGACTGCAGAGCCCTCTGAGGTTTCTGAGTACTTTACCTCCTTCTGATGGGAGATGACATGCCCTCCTTTTCTCCTTTATGCTAACACCAACCCACAAATACTCCCACTGCACACACACACATTCTGTCAAACTATGTGATAGTATATGTGATGGTCGAGACGTGTTCCTGGTGAGTGGCGTGCCATGGCAATGATGACTCTTCCTGTGTTGGTCACACTGGCTGCTTGTAGGCATGCTCATTAGCAGGATGAGACATTATTTTGGCTTCATATGGAAACTCGCTGACACACACACATTGATTCACCCTGAGGGTCTACAAGAGCCAAAAGCCTCAGAAGGTTTTTCGGTGCTGTCTCTCTGGTCTTGATGAGAAGAGCAAGAGGCAGAAGAAGAGACAAGAAGAAAGAAGATTTTGGTTAAACAAGCCATTCAAATCATTAGTCTGTCAACTCTTGGTCTCATAAATCTCCTTCCCTTACCTCATCCTACCTCAGGCAAAAATCATATAATTGTCTAAAAGTAACTGCACCTCTACTTAACAGGTTTTATTCACATTTATAGTGCAGATGGTACTGAATGAGCTATGTGCAAAGTTTAATATTAAAGGATATGTCCACCCCAGAATAAAATTTTCCTGAGAATTTATTCACCCCCATGTCATCCAACATCTTTTTGTTTTTCTTATTCTTTCTTTAGTCAAAAAGAAACTAAGGTTCTTGAGGAAAACATTCCAAGTCCAAAAAAATGCAACTTTAAATGGCTCTTCTCAACGCTAGCTGACGAATAAGGGTCTTGTCTAGCAAAACAAGCAGTCATTTTCAGAAAAAATAAAATGGATATACTTGTAAACTACATATGTTCCCCTTGGTCTGGCTCTGTGATGCGTCTCCCTGGGCTCATGCAATACGTAATCACGTTGGAACGGTCATGCTGGACATATGTGGATTGCAAGATTTAGACATTCAGGATGCACACACAGAAGAACCATTTTAAACGATAAACTGACAAATAAATATAATATGTACCATTATATGTAGATGACATGAGGCTGAGTAAATTTTGGGGTGAACACATTTAAGGTTAGCATAATGTGCAGATCATATGAGCAATAGTAATGATGTTTGTCCCAGTAAGAACCACCGAACAGTATGTGAAATGTATTATATTTATTAAAGCTTAATATTTTTAAACCTCAGGGGGTGCTTGAAATAAATCTTTTAGGTTATAGGAGTTCAGATCACAAGATGTTGGAAATGTCTGTTTTACACTAACAGTGTCTTCCTTTTACCTCTCAGTGTAACAGGCACACTTTCTGTCTCTGTCTCGTTTACTTGAACTCTCTTTGCACATGCTAAAGCACGCGCACAAACACACACAGTGTCTGCAGTGGTGCGTTGAGTAGACATCTCTTCCTCTCACAGGAGCTCATGTGCACAGAGTGTGAGTAATCTTTCATGATGCACCATCTGAGGAGGTCCTGCGTGTCCTTTATATTCAGACAACTCGCGTCTTTGCATCCCCCGCACACACATTCCGACATACAGACACACACCGGCACCACCAAACCAAATCTTTTGTTTAAAATGATTTAACACAGTACACTACAGAGTGGTACATAGTTAAATTATAAAACTGATATATAAACACATAACGCTTCAACATAAATTTAAGCTTTCCTGTAATCTCTGCTGTTAAACCCCTCAGTCAACACGGCCCACGTGTTTTGCATTGTAATTGAATTACTGTGTTTTCCATTCTTTTTACAAACTGAGGGAGATGCTGTGTGTATTTTCTATTTTCTCTCATACAACAGCTTTGCAGTTTCACTCTCTCACAGCGGAGAAACAAAGTTACATGCACTAAAAACATAACAAGCCTTACTGCACATTCTGGCTGCTGCTCTATCTCTCAATCACAGTCACATGCAGGTATTTCAAACAGCAGCCTTTATTAAATGAGGAGTCACTGGATGGGACCAATCAGCTTTAATTTGAGCAGAGGGGGCTCTAAGCAAATCTATCAGCAGTGATTGGTGAGGGAAAGCAATCAGAGGGGTGACTAGGAGCCAAAAGTTCATACTCTCATGAACTCTGTTGCTTAGCAGGCTCATTCCCCCCTCCCATGCAAAGAGGAAATGAGTGTCATCTCCCTTAGATTTACTTCTTATGCATGTAATATTTCTTATCCTCTAATGTCTTCTGCACACACAAACAAGCACAGGTGAAAAGTTGTCAACAGAAGTTTGATGTAATCTTCATGCCAATATTGTTAAATGTGTTTGGCTTGCTATCCACAAAGGAGCGGCTCAACTTGAGATCAGTCATACCCCTGGAGCTACAACTGCATGATTATATAGGGTGAGATAGCAAAATAATACAGGTGGAGTTGGGAAAGTGGGGGGATGCCAGAACAACTAACACCAGTGTCAAGCCGCTGCCTACATTGCTTGCACTGTTTTTTAAGTACCATGGACTATCATGTAAAAAGCATAGTATATGGTCTAGAATATGAATAGAATATTACTTTCTGATAGCATCACTTTATGATGGATGGAACTGTCACACTTGTTTGTTTTATCATCTAATCATAATATCTTGTTTATCTCTCACTGAACGACTGAAATACTTCTTAAATGACATTCTTTTTTAGTTGATGTCTCTAAGACTTATACCTTTTCGATCATTTTCCTTTAACATGATTCTGAAATAATCTTTCGTAAGTGCTCTTGCACGTTGACCTTAAAAGTGAGGTTGAGTTTGTAAAGCGTTTGTTGCAAAGCATATGCATAAGTCAGACGGCGACAACATTTGTGTGTGCAGATTCACTCCTTGTTAATAATAATAATCTGTTTGATGGTGATTGGAACTGGTTTGTTATCCTCCCTGTTTTGCGAAATTAGACAATGTGATTGGCTGCTGATGGTCACAGTGAGCTGTGTGATGATAGGTCTAATCAAAGTCATGTGCCTCCAGTACCCTTCATCTCCAATTATGTTGACTTTTGTATTTAAAATGTGTTTGTATTTATTCTCAAGAATGTTTCCTTGCACATTTATTGAACAAGTCCCAAATGGATCCCGTTAAACTTTGTGCTGTTATGAAAAAGACGGGTTTTCAAGCTCTCCAGCATTTCTCTTGGGCAGCAATTGCAAAACCAGTTCTAATACTTGTGTAAGTTAACACTAAGTTAGCATTCTAACACAATTACATCTGAACTTTAACCTCTCACAGCCTTCTTTTGCAAGACCATGAAACCTTCTCACATATAGTATATTGGTATATTGGTTTAGGTCATTTATAATACGACACATAAATGGCACATTATGGGCTGGATGGAATCCTTGGAATGAACAGTATAATGTAAATCCATGTCATGGTCTCCGCAACTACTCCTTAGTGCATTTCATGCCTTATATGGATACATATTTGCCTATATATATCCCTAATTGGTAATTTCTTTACCACAATTTTTACATACAATAGTATGTAAAAACATTTGGTAACACACTGCTCATATTACATCCCACAATACAATGCAGGACAAATTTCAGTTTTACAAATACAAAATAACCATATTGATTTAACCGCACACATTTGTGCTCACATTTTTTTTACAATTAATAAACAGTACATATATTTACATCAGAATTTTTATTGCATTTTGAACATAAAAGAACCTTGGTTTGATGTCTTTGTTCTTGAACATGTTTATTTTAGTTTCAATGAAATGAGCCTGATGGTTTTACAAACATATCTCTATTACAGCCAACTTTAGGTTTGACTTTTTGTCTACTGTAAGTGAGATTTTTGTCTTCTACTTGTAATCTCTCTCTCTCTCGTCCACCCCCATCTGTTATTGCCTATTCACAGACACCCCCACCCAAGTGTACCAGACACCCAAATGCTTTGACCCTCTGACCTATGAACTCCACTTGAACCTTCAGTTTTCAAGAGAAACCAACATAGAGAAGTTCATAGATAATTACGTGTTTACTTGAGCAAGTATCTGCGTTTGCAATAAATTAAACTAATATGCCTGTATGACAAGTTCATAGAGTGAAAAGTGTTCTTTCTGTTTCAGGCTTAATGTACTTAAACATCAGCTTCTTATATCAATCCCGGGCTGGAATGTGTTCCCTGGAGCAGCAACACATGGTGCATTAAGACAGAAGAATGACTCGTTTAACTACACTCCTACTGTGTAAAATAAATTTACCCAAGAGCAACCACACTACAACCGTTTTCTGTAAGAAATTGCTGCAAGTATTCGGAAAAAACTGTGGGAATCATGAACTAAGGCAGGGGTATTCAACTAAAATCGCTTTAGGTCCAGTAAATGAACCCTCCTCACCAGCCGAAGTTTATATACCTAATTATATACCTTAAATATATACAATTATATACCTAAACCATTTATGGTTTTTGCCAGAACAAAGAAATTAGTGTAGATATAATTGAACAAAATATAATATGTTCTCATATGGTTAAAAATATCTTTTTACAACAGACATAAGTAATCCCTCACAAAATGTATCTAATTTTAATGCTGTTTTGTTATGTTCTTTAAGTTGCTTTGGTATAAAATATCTATATTCAACCAGAAACAATGTCTGACAAAAATATGATGAAGGAAACAGTGAAAAATGCCTTTATCTCTAAATGTGCACTGAACATACATTCATTTCAACATTAACATCTTAAAAGGAAAAGTAAAGTTCTCTGCTCTGTAGAACTGAGATTAACAATCACTATAAATAAATGCAAACCTCCCTGGTTCAAAAAAATCTGAAATCTCATATGACATTTTATCTTTATTCCCATGTATTGTCTCTACATAACTAAATGTCTCTAATGTTGAACACTGCTCTCTTCTGTGCTTTAAGTTGTATTGGTAAGATCATTAGCAATATCATCCAGAAACACAAACAGACAAATATAAAGTGCAAGCGTTAGAAAAATAAAAGAAAACCTTTATCTCTTAATTTGTACTGCTTCTTTAAATCCATAAATAATGTAAGTAACCTCAAATGAAAATGAAATAAAATTGTCTGTTTGGCTGAACTGAGGTGAACTTCCTGATTTGAGTTCCGAGTTCCAAATAAAATCACACTCATGTTAATTTGCATACGCTGTCTAATTGAGAACTTCAATGGAAAAATGTTGGCCTTTCCAGCTAACGCTTTGGAGGAATGGGGTCAGTGCAATCCCTAAACTGTAATGTAAATGTTACATGGTCTGAGCGACCCAGGTTTTTGTTTGTCTAGTGACATGTTGTGTTGGAGCGCAAGGCCTTTGTTTTGACAGCTGGCCATATGCTCCACTGTCATTGTGGCATCTACCCCGCCCCCTTGTTACCCTGTTAGCTACACACCCTTGTTACCTTGTTTTGATTATGCCCTTTACCTGTTGTTCTCTTGTTATCTCCCCTTTATAGTTTCCCTTTTGTCCACTGTCAAATTGTTTTTGCCTTGTCAAGCTACCTCACCTCTCTTGTCCAGGCTTGTCTAGTCTCTTAGTGCCATGTTTTAGACTCCTGGTTTTTGTGCCCTGGTTTTTGTGCCCTGTCTGCCCAGTTTTCAGTTCCAGTCTGCCCAGCCTCCTGTTTATTATCTGCTTATTGTGATTTTTTTTACTGACTGTCCATGACTTGCCAGTCTGTTGAATTTCACTAATAAGTTGTTGAGCCTGCAACTGAATACTTATAGTCTAATGTAGTCTAATTAGTCTAATTCAGTTATTAATAATACTCTTAATAGTTTTATTCTTGACAAAGTGAAATGAAAGTGGCACATTTGTCAATGTATGTTAATTCATACTTGAAATGTGGCCTTTGTATTTAACCAATCCAGTGAGTAGTGAACACACGCTCGGGGAGCAACTGCGGGAAAGGTGTAGGAATCGAACTGCGACTTTTGGTTTACAAGTCAGACTCTCCAACCATTAGGCCATGCCCCAAAGATAATCTTTTCCCCAATTAAATTTTCTCTGTGTGGTAAAATCTGATGTACTTTGCCATCTAAAAGTGTTTCACCTGCAGCCATTTTTGAATGCCATTGTTTCTCATTCATTGAAAATTATGTCTGTCCGTGCGGCGCTCTCTTCACTGCACACATGACTTAACATTAGAGCGGAGCAACCTGTGGTGCCATAGGACCCGAACGGCTCTACTGAACTGACCATAATATAATACCTAATATAAATTATATATAAATTTTATTAAAAATATTGTTTGGCATTTATTTATTTCATTCTGTCAAAAGGCTTTGTAGTCAGGATGGACACATCTCATAGTCTAGATTTGGACCATGGGATATCGATGACCATGAGTTGGATATGTTCTTGGATCATTATCTTTGTTTGGTTTTATTGGAACAAGAAACAATACTAAGCATAAAACCAGTGGGGTGACAGGTTGATAGGAATTCAGTCCTCATAACAATGGAGGTTAAATCTGATTTGTGGTGTTGGTTGCTTCAACGCTGAACAACTGTAGAGACACACATCTGTCACTATCAATGTGTGTATGTTTTACAAAAAAGTGTGTGTGTTGTGGCATAATGACATGCGGTGTGTTGGATGTTTGCCCTGGTACAGACAACAAGCTCTACAACACAATGCCATGCCAAATCTTTTGGCATCTGGCCACACAAATAGGCTGTTGGTTGTGTCATTGGCCCATCTGTAAGTTCAATGGCCTTCTGTTGAGCAGCCTTCTGCTGGGTTAGTTTCAACATGCAAGTCACCTGCAGAAAACACCAGTGAGTTTGAGGAGGGTATTCAATCCCAGGAGCCAGATCTGAATGTCTGGATGAAGCATTACAGGTGGAAAGAAGCCAGCAGAAGGGCCCAGGGACCCCTAAACACATCATCCCCACATTTCTGCATTCTTCACTTTTTGTCTGTCTGTCCAGGTTGATCTGTGAAAACAGAAACTATCTAGCAGATGAATGATGGAGTCTAGCAGATGAATTTAGATATATTTTTACCAAAGCTATCAGTAGTTATAAATTCAAAGATGCTGTGTATTTATTATTTAAATACACTTGACTGAAAAATCAGTGTGGGGACATGTTCACTTTAAAACTGCATTATGCCTCTGTTTTAAGCACTGAACCTGCAGCAAAAATTAAACACCCATGAAATAACTTGCTACGTTTTCTTTGATGATGTTGTATTTCATATTGAAACTGGAATTTTGGCCGGGACACATCTTTTAATAGCCAACAGGCTTTAGATATGTTACACTGTACTTGCTGCTTGCCTGTTGATTACACGGTGAGGGACATGCTCATTTTAGAGAGGACAAAAATCTAGAGTATGTTGTGTAACATGAGTTATCAATTTCAATTTCCCTGCAAGAGATAGACTGTACATTTAAAACTCTTGTAGTATGTCTGCTAAAAGTGAATTTTGTCAATGTTTAAGAACATACTAGCCTACAGATGACCTCAAAGCTAACATACATAGAACAAAAAACACAATACTCCAATTTTGATTTCGAGTCTAGTCTGGTGGACATCTGTTTCCCCAGCTGTGTTTTCCATCTTGTTTGCCCCATCCATCATCCAATCAAGCAGTGAATCAGGTCTTCAATTTTGTCTATAAAACGAGTGCTCCACTCATCTATTTCTGTGAGTGCTATAGACAGGCGTCTGCATTTGGAGATCTTGTGTATTATTTGGTCTTTTGAAGAGAACAATTAATTTCAGTCCCAATACAAACTCTGTCTAATACAATTTCCTGTGTACCTGGCTTGACTGTAGAGCAGCTCACCTAAAATGCATACACACATTATATTCAGCCTTCATCTTAAGTATTAATGGGCTAAAGTGGGTACATTCCAGAACCCAAGGCCAGCTGTTTTGGTGCCCTGCTCAGCCTCCTAATTTGGCCTTATGTTCGAGCGTCCATTGGTAGAGTGAATTAAAGGTCCTTGTGTTATTGTAAAGGAGCCAATAGGCTGTACGGGTGTGTGTGCATCTGGCCCTGTTTAGGGCTTGCGATCTAATTATCAGAGATAATTGCTTAAACCTGGCTCTGGTTACAGATGGGTACTTATGCTAGCTCTCTCTCTTTCGTTCTCTGAATTTCTCTGTTTCTATCATCCCATACTGCTGTGAAAGGAAACATTTGTCTGTGCTCTCTTATGTAAGTACATTCATAAAGTTGTGGAAAGGTCTCTGTCTGAGCTGCGTGTGATCTTGGTCCCATCACAGGTCAAGACTCCACATCTACTCTGGCATGGATCATTTGAACTCTTTTTAATCTCTATCCTGTCTAAACTCTGGATTAAATATGTAATTTCTTGAGATATGAACATTTGTCAGGCACATAAAATAGTCAACTGGTGGGGACATAAATAAGTGCTATAGCCATATTTTATTTGATACAGATAAAAAAAAAAAGATTACATTGTTCGGTATCATAAGTGGTTGCCATGGCATTTCTATGCAAATGCTAGTGTGTTCTTTGTGTTTTTAGTGTGTTTCTATGTAGTTGCCAGGGTGTTGCTTATTGGTTCAAGTCTTCAAGTATAGTCTGTAGATGTGGTTTGGGTCCCCTCAATGTTTCTTTAAGGGGCATTTAAGATAAAATAAAGCTTTTTTGGCAAGTGGAAACCCTGGTAGAAATGTGAGGAGGAAGCTACTTACTGGTAATGGCAATTTTGTGTCGCTCTACTGTTAGGCAGCATTCTGATATCCATGTAAATGTGTGTTTGTTGTAGCCTGAAACACTAGCAACACAAAGGCTCTTTTTGTTTCATCATACTGATGTTCTCTCACTGTTAAAGTGGACTGACATTTACTGTTTAAACACGCAAACTTTGTCATTGTAAAATTTTTGCGACTCCCCATAAGAAAGCACAATCACAAATGAGATCTCTCTAGCATTGTTACTTCTAGACCGTGAGTCTCTGATGCTTCTCAGATGTTTATCCTGGCTAAAAAAGTCTTTTGTAATCTCCTAAGTTTCAGAAAAGATCTCAGTGTGACGAGTCAAAGCAAGGTCTGCAATTAAAAGTCCCATCAAACGTTTCTCATCAAATTCCACCCGATTCAAATGATATTGGCTGTGCTATTTACAGTCATTTTATAGTTCTGTATTCTTTTTGTGGGTCAAGAACGGTCTCTTGTAAATTGTTAAATAAACACAATTGAGGAAGTTCCCTGAGTGTCATTATTTGCTAGGTTGTGTTCAAACTACTCAATAACAGATTTTCCTAGATTTCCTCATTGCTTACAGGCTAAATTGTTTCTGTTCACTGCTTTTCCCATGACAGGATTTGGGCATGTCCGCAGGGACTATGGCTGACAATGGTCACTCTCTTGTTAAAGTCAGTTCACAAGTAGAAGGCCAGCAGTAAGTTCTATAATTAGTAGCTCCATAAATTAAGTGTAACCTCTTTCATTCATTGTTTAGGTGTGTGTTATATCATGGGCAGCAGCATGCATTTAATGTTTAAATGATGTGATGGGTATTGATGAGAGGTCTTAAGAAAATGAGTGTTTTATTTTAGTGCCAGAGGCCTGTTGAGTGCTGCATGCTGTGTTATCTCCCTCTGTTACACTGTTTTTCAGGTACATGATTTTTGTAAGAATGTATTAAACTAAACAAAGTTTCATATTTTTCTATTCGCTTATTTGTCACGCTGCTCAGTTCACATGTAGAAGACCAGTGTGTCGGCATGAGGCCTGTTCAGTGCTGCATACTACAATATTATCGCACCCTAATACACTGTTTTACAGGAAATAAGCTGCTGAAGAATTACTTTTATTAACACACAACACAACATAGAAAAAAATAGACCATATTTATGTACATATAAATAAAAATGATAAATACACTGTTAAAATGTGTGAAGAAAATGCTGTGGTTGAAACTATGAATTTGCATGTTTGAATTTGGTCAGTCCAGATGTGTTGCAATTTATTTGTAGATAGTTTGAATCATCATCTAGAAAATGATCATCTATGTTGCAAACTTCTCACACGTTGCTTCATATACTCATGTGGTTTTCTCTTCATATTCTATGAATCATTGCTGCCATGATGGCTGGATGTACACACATATCTAAAAATCTTATTTCTTGTAGACAGCAATGAGGTTAAATGTAGAGCAAACATTAATTTGTGTCTTCTGTATCTCAGATGTTTCTCCTGAGAAAAAGACCTAACAAATTGTGTTGTGTAAGCTTTCCTGTAGCTCAGTGGTTAGAGCATGGCGTTAACAACGCCAAGAGCATGGCGTTAACAACGCCAAGGTCATGGGTTCGATCCCAGGGATT
>JAZGTI010001834.1:0-40658 GCA_036877585.1 Botia kubotai | reverse complement strand
TATTATATGTCTTCGTCTTGTTTTAAGTGTAAAGATATCCAAAAATAATAAAGTATTTTAAATCATTTTATATCACATACCACATCTTAAAGTTTACCAATAAAGAGATCTATTGGCATATATGGTCAATGCAGAAGAATTAGTCATTCTAATGGTCCAACTGCATTTAACCATAATGTTCTGACGCAGACAGAAGTGAGATAAATCACACATGATTGTTGAGGTTAACAGCCCTTGTTATAATCAACCTTTAGTTTTAGCAACCACACATAAACAGCCAACATGTTTATACAGGCCTGTAAAAGATACTTTACAAATCTCCCTCTATCCCCCTCGATGTAATATATTCTGTCTATTCATAGACAAAGTTTGTTTAAATGAAAGCCAAATATTGTTATTGATTTCTGTTTTTTACAAAGTACCATTTGCATTTATTTTATTTATTTATCTATAGTCTTTGTTTTTCAAGAGTCATCCCAAATGTCCATCTAAATGATCAGCCTTCATCTGAGCTTGGGTAATCTTGAATGAAATCACAGACCCTGTGAACCTTCCAATAACTGGTCAAAACTAGACAAATTCAACAAACGTCATGTCTGCGTGGACACCCCAAGAACAGTTGAAATTAAGTAGTGGACTGATTTCATAAACAAAGGTGATATCTGCTTAAGAGACATACAAAGCGTTCTAAGCTCTTAGAAGAAGCTTAGGAAGGTGGAGGTCTGCACTGAAGCTGGAGGCAAGATCTATGACCATAACAATCTTTGTATTAGCAAAAACAAATTCACTTTCTTTGAAGTGAGGATAAATTGGGACAAGTGCAAGGTGTTTAAAGTTAGCAATGTGACCCAACACGTAATCCTGGCCTGTGAGAAATTAAGAGATAAATGTCTGCCTGTGCATTCTGAGAATAACTCAAAGAAAGAGAGCCCACAGAAAAGCCATGGAAACTGGTTCTGCAACTCTTCATGATCTTTGGAAATAAAAAGAGACAAACAAGATTAAAAATGAGTTATAAGTCTCTGTAACCCCAAAAGTCTTGATTTTGTTTTAATAGATATGGCTTTTTTGGCTCAAAAAGGTATGTTAAGCAAAATACTGCAGTATGTTGGCTTAATACTTATTTGAATAAGATATCTAGTTTGATTACTGGGACTAATACACCCACTGGCTGGAGGTTAAAAACTACATTTATAAATGCAAAATAATTCCCACTACCTGTTTAGCTCATTAACAACTACATAACCACACATAGAATCAGTTAGAACTGTGAAAAATCTTCCTGTATTTGACTAGACCAAAACACACAACTGTGTGTTTAAACTGTGACTGTTAAAATGGCAAATTATCCCACTAAACATTAGAGAGTGTGTGCGTCTTGTTCTGTCAGTAATGCAGTGTGTGTTGCCAACCATCATGAGACACTGAAAAACATCTTATTACATGGGTTGGAGTGTGCCAGGATCTATCCATTATTATTTTTGTGACAACATCATATACAAAAATCAAATAGCAGAGGTCAAAGACACTCGGTTATTAGGAAATAACTTGCTTTCATATTATTAAGTGTTAAAAGTGTTAAAAATGAGCAGAAGCTAATTTTGTTCCGTCCATAGACCTCACAGCTAGTCCTGGTGCATGAGTGACATTTACATTTACATTTACATTTAGGCATTTGGCAGACGCTTTTATCCAAAGCGACTTACATTGCATTATACTACACATTGATCACTATACATTGAGTATGTGCAATCCCTGGGATCGAACCCATGACCTTGGCGTTGTTAACGCCATGCTCTAACCTAAATGTAACCACTGAGCTACAGGAAAGCTACAGGAAAGTGAGAAGAAACATTGACCTCAAGTGGTTTGCCCATAGACCTTTAATTTCAGTGAAGACAAGCATTCAGCAGACAGTGACATTCTAGAGAATTCTGTGCTTCTAATTTAAAGGAACTTTGTTTTTGGTATTGTATATTCCTCAGTAACTTTAGTGTTTAATGAAATGTGTTAAGTCATCCTATGCAATGTTGCTACTAAGCCACTATTATTTAAAATTTAAATAACATTTCAAATTAATTCAACTGAAAGAGGTAGAGACAAACAAACACTTAATACGGGGTGGGTTACCCACATCCTGTTGGCCTATTTATCGTCAAGTGTGTCATAACCACAAGCTCTATATAAGCAATCATGCAGAATTAACTTACAAAAGTGAATCAGCAAAGGATTGTCAAAAATCTTACTGCATTTATTCGGACTGGACAGACACTTGTCGCAAGATGGTAATATACTATTCCTGATTATTTTATCTCTATAGTTATGTTTAATACAGACATGCCATTTAAGACATTTTTGTAGAACTGCTGGTTGGTCTGAATAACACTCATATGTTGTAGTAAAATGCAGTTTTTGTGGCAGGTGCAATTTTGCTCTGTTGCAAGTAACACAGTGACACTAATATGTAAAGAAAAACAGCTAAATCGTCTTTCTGCATTATGAATTTATTTTTGTACTTAACATTCTCAGGTTCCAAAAATTCTGTCATTTATGGGAGTCTTGATTCTCATACTCCGAACTTGTCTAAGTGAGATGGACATGCTGTACCCTTCTAAGCCCTGTACTAAAGTGAACAAAAAGGATAGTTATGAGACATTTTGTCAACATCACCTACGCGATGACATCCCAACTAACCGGAACATTTCAGAATGGCAGAAGTTCATTACCAAAATCAAAACTTGGACGAGGAAGAAACAGTCCTTCTTCCTCGGTAATGAATCACGTAGGGTGATAGCTGTGTGTTCATCAGGAGGAAAGATTTATAAGGACAACCTCTGCATCAGCAATAAGCCTCTCTCCTTTTTTACTGTTAACATCAATACTCGGAAAAAAAGAGTGAGGAGTGTCGAATTTAAAAAACAACATGTTATTCTTGCCTGTGGTAAAATTCAAAACAAATGTCTACCAATTCACTTTGAGGAAAATTCATATGACATTAAACCAGATAATAACATACCAATCTGTAGTAAACAAAATTTCATGTCAAATACAAGCTTTATTTCTTTTGAGGAACTTTCTCCTTGGCTGTAAAGTAACTGTAGAAACATCATTGAGATGTTTTGTACATGTCTTTATGTTCTCATTTCTGTGAGGGGTTGATAAAATTCTTGGTGAGAAGTATAAAATGTTACATGCAAAACGTGCCAAACAATGTATGGAATTAGTTTCACAGGACCTCAGATATGTACCGTTATTCTCAGCTGAAGTGGATGCAGGAATCTCAATTTACAGCACCACCTGGTGCCAGTAGTGCACCGTGCACCAGCAATGTTATTGAAAAAAATCTTAATTTTTTGGCATAATATTGTTTCATTTTAAATGGTTTCTTTATTTTGTGTCTTTGGTATGCATTGTCTGTTGTTTACATTTGTTATTTTGATGTTGTTGTTTTTAATGTATTTGATAGTTTTGTGAAACTAACAGCTAGTGTTAGTTTCAGTTTCAGTTCTTTCAAACTTTCTTTTTCAGTTTAGCTTTTTATTACATTTTTTCGGGGCATTTAGCTAGTTAGTTGAATCATACAATTGTATTTTTAGTTTAGGTGCAGGTTTTTCAGCTTTATTCGTTTTTTATATTTTTGTTTCCGTTAATAACATTGTGTTTAGTTTCCCCATTTGCCCCACCCTGATGTTTTGTAACCTGTTATCTGCTGCTTAAATAATGATAAGAAAAATCTTAAGGTTATCTGTAACCCTAGTCTAAAGTGCATCTTAAACCCATGGTATAACCAGTTAGGTAAATAATAATACTGTATCTGGCTTTGGTCTTGCTTTCTCTTACTGAATATAATAAAATCACATTTTAAATGCATGCAGGAGATATTACCCCAACGTTAATAATCAAACAATCCAACAAATAAACAATGAAAATAAATAAATACATAACCCGATTCTATACGTTTAATTAATTTCAAACATTTATATCTGCAGTCCCTTAAAAAATAATCGGCTCCCCCAATTGGCTAACAAAAAATAGGGAAGTTCACTTACAAGTCAGTCTCGGGTATTAGTCATACACTTAGGTAAACATACGCTTTCATAAGAAAGCGAGTACTGAAAAGAACCGTCCACTGGGTGGATTTTACAAACGTAGACACCAGAACGTCTGTCTGTAAGCAACGGCTTTTCGGTAAAGGTTTGCCTTCTCTGCATTTACAGCTATATACAGTACCTTGCTTTTAGTGAGATATAACCACACGCATGTCAAAGAGCCAGCAGAGCGGTACTTAATACAGCATGCTATATTTAGATAGCTCTGGTAGAGCAGCAGAGCTTTAGCTGTATTGTTAAGTGTAACGTTGTTTTCTCGTTTTAATTTACAGCGGGTCTTCACAATGATTGCTGTTTTGGTACTTTTGGCTTCTGCCTTTCCTATCATCCTATCAGTGGAAACAAATCCAAAACCTTGCATGCCAGCAAAGTACAACAACGCTCATAATGTTTTCCTAAAGCGCCATATTCCCGAAGGTGTCCCGAATACGTGGGACCAGAACGCATGGGAAACTTTTCTGCGGAACATAAAAATGTGTGGCAGACCGACCCAGTCATTCTTCCGTGCCAGCGAGAAACAACGGGTAGACAACGTTTGTACTAAAGCCGGGGGCAAGACTCTGTCCAGAAATTTGTGCATCAGCAAACAGAAGTTCTCCTTCGTAACGGTGCGAATCGACACCACGGACGGTGCTTGTGGGATCAGAAACATGCGCAACGAGACCAAGCACATCATCCTCGCTTGTGAAGACATAGGAGACGTGTGTCAACCGGTCCATTTCGAGGGGAACCCGGAAAACACCGCACCAAGCAATAACCAGCTGGACTGCGGGGCTAAGGGCGGGTCGGGGGGTAAATCAACCATATTAAACGTGATCCTGTTACTGTTTGCTGTGATAGTGTTGATTTTTATTTTTTGAGACTCAAATATTGAGAATTGTTAGGGCCCGAGCACCAATGTGCGAGGACCTTATTGGAATTGCTCCATTAATCATTGTTGTTATTACTGTTTTTGTTACTATTCTTTTTCTTCTCAGACATGACTGGCGCTTTTGAGGGCCTAAACATAAAACTCTGTATACGCCTAAAAAATGGTATAGGTCTGGTATAGGTTTCAGAATTTGGTATGGCAAAGTGGCTCACTAGCGCCACCTACAAGATTTTAATGAAGTGCCCCTCCCTGCTACAATTCACATACATGAACAAAAATGTTTGCAGATTTTGCAATTTCCAGACGTCAAACTTTAACTAACTGTGTTATAGTTAAACTATAACTGTGTTATAGTTATAGTCATAGCACCATCAGCTGGTAGCAGGAAATGTGGCACTTGTAAATGACTGACAATGTCCTCCTGTATACCTGCTTAAATACATATTGCCCACCGTTTAGGGTTTTCTGAAAGCCATTTGGTGGCAGTGGGCAGATCAACACTGCTTGCAACTTTACTTATTTTTTTAATGGTTACTATTATTACTGTTGTTATAGGCTACAAAGTCAAAGTACCATGGGTTTTATTGTTAAGTGTATACTTGTTTATTATAATAAAAAAATGTGCTGGCAATTTTGCACAGAAATGCATTAAGTACTTTTAAATTCACTGTAACTGACATATTGAGGTGACCAGGACTGGTTGTCACACAGGGAAGTTATCATAAGGTTTGAGTCCAAAGTCTAATGACATCATCTACATCATAGCATCCTTATACATCAAAATGAAATGGCAGAAATTCATTACAGAAAATAACACTTGGAGTAGGAAGGAACAGTATTTTTTCCCTTTTAAAGAATTAGGAGCTGGATGTTCATTAGAAGGAAGCATTTTTAAGTGCAACCTCTGTAGGAGCAAAAACCTTTTTAAATGCTGAGATCAACATTAACAAATAATAGTGAAGAATTTCCCAACAATTTTTAACAACACAAAACCTTCAACAAAAACAACATGTTATCCCTGCCTGTGGTAAAACTGAAAACAAATGTTGACCTGTTCATTTTGAGGAAAATATAAGGATTATTCTGTGTCAGATCAGCCAAATCTTGAAAATGTCCCTGCCCCTCTAATTTCTGGTTGTTTAAATATTTTTACAGAAGCAAACATAAATAGTAATAAAAGCCAAAATATTACATGCTATTAATATACACTGTTACTGAGTAATTTACCAGATAATAACAAACCACTCTGCAGTAAACTAACGAGCACAAAATGTAGTTCATTTAAAATTACAATTCAAAATGAATTGTAACTATAATGTGGGTTCAACATGTAAACACAAAACAGCATGTTTTCTGAAACAAGGGCCTGCTACACTATTATGTTCTCTGTAGAAAGGTATATATTTTTTGAACTGTTTAGTGTATGGTTTTATTTATATATACCGTTTAAGGTTTAGTAAAATGGAAATTTCATGGCACATTTTGACAGCCTGAGAACATACTTTAAGTGCATAGAACTTACTTTAAGTGTATAATGTATGTTGTATAAGTGTATTATGTATGGTGTATGTTTTCTGGTTAAACATGCTGGCCATTGATTTAAGTTATTTTTGGAGTTGAATGTCTGCTTTTTTTAAAGAGGCGAAACTGGTGGTCTTGTGTAAGAAAAGTTAAGGTTGAACTGAAACCATAACCGAGACAACTGGGCTGAGAAAGGTTTAAAAGCATTTGAAATGCAGAAGTGTATAGTATTGGGAATGCATTAATAACCACTTAGTCATACTCTTTTGCACAGTAATATTACTGGGCTATGAAACTGAAGCATCAGGTCAAAAAGGGGAGACAGAGAACAATTCTAATATAGTTTGTCTATCCATGAATAATTGTGTGTTCTCCTAGCAACTACATCTGCCTGCTAGAAATATATAAAATATCTTATTATCATTATTATATTGCAGATTTTATAAATTAATGTTGAATCTTTTATGACAACCCACCCCAATATCTGGGTAGGTTATAAGACTATATTTGTGTAATTTGTAACAGTAAAACAAATTACATTTATATACATTCTGGATGTAAAAATGTCCATAATGACATTGACTCTTAAATTAAACCAACTCCCCATGCATACAGATTGCTGGCCATTGTAGGATTATGAATGGAATGAATGGAAACCATTAAAATAATTCGGAAGTCATTACATTGTATATATGCATTTGGCAGACGCTTTTATCCAAAGCGACTTACAGTACATTCAAGTTATACATTTTGTCAATGCATGTGTTTACTGGTAATCAAACCCTCAACCTTTCTACCAACTGAACTACAGGAACACCTCGTATCTGATAGCTGCAGTGTTTGAGTCACAACAGTTTTGCATTTAACATTTAGAATCGAAGAGTACTAATTCTAAGCTTCAAATTTGAAATTGTTAGTTCGAGCTAAATAACACGAAGCAGTTACACAAGCTATCAACTACTATATATTGCCGCTAGGAGGTTCCGATGTTCTTTCCCCATATGAACAAAATAGGTTTACATAAATGTGTTTATGTAAACGAACGAAAGGATTCGCTTAGATAACATTAGTCGGGTTTTTCCTTTTTTCAATAGTAGCCTAATATTATGAAAATAATTTAATTTATTCAAATAAACTATAGTAGATCTTGTACAACAGGGCATAGGCATTAGTCCTCCAATAAAGAATTAAAAGAAATAAATTGTGATATCTCGCTTTGTCCACGAGATGACGCTAGTGTTTAGATTTGAACGCACGCAAGCAGCGGGCACACTTCATTTGCCACCATGTCTCTCCCTTTTTATTCTCAGTAAAGTTTCCAAAGCAATAATTGAGAACAGATGACAGGAGCTAATGACAGGAGCTGGACATATGCGTACCCACTCAGTACCCTCGAGACTATTATGGAATTTTAATCCGAATTGAGCATATCCAGAATATTTCCCTTCCTCCTTTATTCTTAAATTGGTCCCTCCTGAATCTTTAACCTCTCATTCACCTCTCCACCCATTAAAACACTTGTTCCCTGACCTCTCTATATACACTTATTGTAATGTGTGGTACAGGAATCTGGCCTTTCTTTTAAAGAATTCCACCACGTTTCCACTGTTTTCTTTCTTTCATTGACGTTTGCCTTTTAAAATTCATTCTTTATCCAATTTTCCACACTCTCTTAAAGATTTAGACCACTAAATGTCTGAATGTGTGGTTTGGGTCTGTTTACACTGGATACACAGTTTTTAAAAAATGTATGACCAGTTAAGGTGGATACCAAATGTAACAATTTGTTTAACAAATATTGTAGGATTCATTGAGATACGATGTACTGACTAATATGTACACTAATGTATGAGTTAATTTATTTACATGAATTAGATGTATCCTTGACTTTACACAGAGGATGTCAGTGTGCGACTGTAAATAGAGGCTTTAATCAGAAAGCCTGGTAAATTCCCTCTAAGACACCATTAAGCAACAATCAGTCAAGCTGTAAGTTCTGGCATGCTGGCACTAACATCAGTCAATAGGTCATGACACAAATATGACATCAGGCAAATACATGCACCCACTGAGCAGAGCCAGAAAATGTAACAATTGGATTTGATGAGAAGAGAGGAAAAAAGAACAGAAAGAATAAGTGAAGAGTGAAAGGCAGGAGGGTGTGCTGAGACCTGACAAAAAAGAGGGTGGAGTGTCAGAAAAAGGACAAATTAAATTGAACTTTTAATGGCCGATAAAAGGTTTGCACATAAACTAGATGAGAGGCTGGGAAAAGCCTCTTGTTTGTCTTCCCACATATTTGTTCTCGGCCTTCTTTTTATTTTATTTATCTTTTTACACTTTATGTCTACATACATGCATGCTCTGGTCTACATAACCTTCTTGTGCTCACTTTATTTTATTTTCTCACCTTTTTGCATTTAAAGTAATTAATCTGTGCCCCTGTACAGTATGTGGCAATACATAGAAGAGAGAGAGACATCATTGTAATAATTAAATGTCACTTCGTCCTTCTTTTCCCTTTGCCCTCTCTCTCTCTCTCTTTACGCTCATTGTATCTGAATATAAAAGGCACTTCGTTCACACATTTTTATGTCTTTCTATGTGTCTCAGCAACACCTATTTCATCTCTCTCTTTATTGCCCATTGTAGAAAGGTGCCCCAATTAGTGCCTGGCAGACTGGCGAGGCATTACCGTATAACTTCACCCCAATCCTAACCAGTGTCTCTAACCAATGTTTCTATGTCTTATTGTCCAAACACCGGACACACAACATGAACATACAATCCAAACACTCAGAGAGTCAATGGGGAGACATAAACAAGAAACAAATGCTTTGGCAAAGAAAACTGTTAAAATAGACGCCTGGTGTGTTAAGAATTAACTGAGCATATTTATTTAGAGTGCCAGTTTAACACACAACAATACACAGACAACACAGATGACTGAGGTTTGTTGAGTTCATTTATGCAGCATTCTGAATGGTGACAAACAACAAACAAAGAAGGATAACATTCTTTCTAGAAAACTGGACTCTGGAACACGGCTCTTCAGAGAAAGGGGATGAAGGAAAACAGCCTGATAGTAATTGATGTCACAGGACACAGAGTCAAAGGTTGGGGTCAAGTTTAGCACTGAAGTGGCTGTGGTTTGTACAGCGACTGGGAAACAATCACTCTTTAAAGCTAAACAGCAAATATTTACAAGACAATCACAATGCTCCCCTGTGAGCACACAGTTGCTGTGAGTTTATTCCTGATGGAAGCAGGATGGAAAACAGAGGACAGTAGGAAATGATTTTACAGATAAGAAGCCAGAGAGTAATGGGTACATGAATGTTTAGCTTTTGCCTCACCAGCCCCAGTCTGATTTGACTGTGTAAGTAGGAGAGAGACAGAATGATTGTAGAGAGTATTGGGCGGATGCCTGTCCGTGTATGAATGTGTGTGTGTTGGGGGGAGGTGGGAGAAAGAGAGAAAGAGCGAGAGAGAGATAGGAAGAATGTAAGGAATAAAGAGACGAGAAGAAAAACGGAACAGTTTGATAATGAGCAGAGAATGAATTGAGAAAGAATGGACACCACATGGGATGACAAGAGAGGGAGGAACATGATGCATTGTGGAGGGAGAAAAAGGAACAGCTGGATTAAAGGAATCAAGGGGTTTATGTTAAGTTTCAGTTGCGGTATTAATGAATAAACTGGAAGTGATTATGACTCAATAGTGAAGCATGATCTACAGACAAATCCTTTTTCAAAAATCATCATTGTAGTTTTTAAATGTTTGTATTTGTCAATTAGCGTCTGTGAGAACCCACTTAATCACATGCAAAAGGTTTTTTGTGGGTAAAGTATTTACAGCATTTGTGTGTGGAGGGGGGGAACTTAGAAAAACCTGACAAACTTGAGCAAATCATTTGTAAAACTACTATAACATTCCTCAGTTGTAAAAACTTTAAAAAGTATGTAGTGTAGAGTGTAAAGTGTAGAGTGTATTCTTTGATTAAAAAAAATGTTTTCTGAGTGTGTGTTAGGGTTAAGTTAAAGTGTTTTAACTATGAAACTATAAACAACTGAAGTCTATGGAATGTCCCTAGATTTCCGTGTTTGTGTGTGAGGTGTCATGGATGAGATTGTGCGTGGTGTTCAAGGCGTAAACCTGTGTGCTGGTGGCATATGTTTTGGGGTTATGCAAGTCCCCAGAGTGAAGTATCACTTACCCTGCTGAGATCTTGGCAAGAGGAATGAGAAGCAGAAAGAGAGAGAGGAGGAGAGGGAGGGTAGAGATAGAAATGTAAAATGAAACCCTAATTCCTCTTTCAAAGTGCACAGAAATATTTATGTCCCATTGCCAAGCACCTCTCCTTATTCCTCTCAATTCTCTCTCTCTCTCTCTTTGTTTTCTTTGTTGCTCATCCTTTTCTCCATCTTTGTCATTCCCCGTTGGGCTTTGATCTCTTTCTCTTATTCTCTCCTTTTCTCACCAGCCCTGAACAAAGTAATAAAAAATGACCTAAGCACAAAAGAACAAAAGATAAGTGGGTGGGAATGAAAATGTGTAAGGTGAAGAAGGGGGAGATGGGGTGAGAACTGAAGAGAGGTGAGAGAGGGTACTTGGCATCATGGGCCACCCAGGACAGGCAAAATATTGTAAATTATGTTGTTTGCACAAAACATCATGTTCCACATTTCACCTGTCTCCTTAACTATTACTTATTTGTCCTTGAGTACAATGCATTTATTTTGTGACATACACTTTTATGTGTGGGGAACATAATGCATAACCAATAATGCTTTAAATTTATTTTGATCTATTCTCAGTATCTCTTGCTGGTGGGCGCATTCCACGCAGTCATTTAGATATTTCCCTGATAACTCTCGCTTACAGCCCTGAAGCGAAGAGCTAACAGGCAAACAGAAGTACAAAGGCAGAGGCACCAGTGGATGGCGAAACGAGCAAGATTAGGATTGCGACAAGAAGACAAATACCACCATTGATATGAGAGTGTAATGACTATCGCCTGTTGTTGTTGTACAAGATGAAACATGTGTACACATGAAACTATTGTGCGAATACAATCGGCAAGGTGTGCATACCGCCACACACTATCTCTGTGAAGTGATGTAATACAAGCGTCGGGCTTTGTTGCCAGTGCGCCCACAAGACACAAGAGCTCACTTCCTTTCTGTAAACAGAATTAAGGATTATTTAAACTAATAATCGTAAAACTTAATTGTGTGGGTGGGAGCTATGGGTCAGAAAGTATTTTGCAGCGTGCGTCCGTGCGGGCGAGTGGCAGGAAAGCGCAAGCGGACCTCGCTGTCACCCGGGTAACCCGCACGTTTAAATCTGCCGTTCAGTGTGGCGCTAAAGACATCCATCAAAAGTAAATGGTTAACGACTTCTTTGTACCGCTCACATTCATCATGCAGTCTCCATTGCCTCCGTGGTCTCTTCATTAGAGACCCAAACTTCGCCTCCCCACCTTTAACCAAGTCTCAGCCCTCCCCCATATGCTCCAAACCTCAGCTCCTTTCTTCCGATTCAACAGCAGGGGTGAGGGGAAAACTAAAGACCCTCGGGGACACTGGCGCAACCTCCGGGACCTTGCCGGGTCACCTTTTGTGCCTGCGTAAAGATCTCTGGAATTTTCACCACCCGCACAAGACCCTCCGTGTTACCCTCAGTGGGAAAACGTTTACCAATATGGGGACAGATCCAGTTACAGGAGCTTATAGTGTGTATGGTGTGCTTTGGATAACCACAAGAAAGGAGGGGATTGAACTTGACTGTGCTTTTAGGATTAACAATTAGTTGAGCGAAGTTTTTCATAAGTCTGTTGACAATAAAACAAATTGTGCCATTAACATGTTGTAAGATACAATTTACACAATGTGTCCATTAACATGCTGCATTAACTGTTCATACAGTATTTTATTATAGAGTTAATCAAGTGTGTTTGCGAAAGAGAGAGGTTTGCGCATAAAGGAATAAAAAGCCGTACTAGCAATATGTTGTAATGCACTTAAAAAAACAAATCGCTGCAAACGGAACAAAAAAATTTTCTTGAAGGGCAAATCAATTGTGATGGGCGTCATTAAAAGCGCACATGTTTTAAATGAGGCGTGGTGTGGGCTGGACACCACGGCTTATCATTGGTGCCTTGGTTTGACAGGTCAAAAGAGAGGGAGGGATTTGCAAAAGAAGGGGTGTGAGCGCTTGCGGATTAAGCGTGATAACTGCCTGAAATATTCCGTTCAACCTATTCACCACAAGATAAAACGTTTTGAAGATCTGCTTGGATGAAATCTAAGTAGGGAGGAAAAAGGTGCCGGTTGACATCTTTAGCTAGTTTTGTCAAAGGTAAATAAAACAGAAAGCAATAGGCTTTATCATTGGTTAAACTGGTTTTAGAATCGAAGTCGCAAGCGAAATATTCAAGAGCAGGGTGTCTGGTGCAAGCCCTATCACTCCACACACCAGAGAGCGCAACAGGTGGATACACTTAAATAAGAGAAAGAACACACGATGGATCGTAAAATCCCCGATTTTGCTGGTACGTGGAAAATGAAAAGTTCCGAGAACTTCGAGGAGCTTCTCAAAGCATTGGGTAAGTTGCCTATTAATGATGCTAACGTGCGCAAAAAAGAGTGGTCAGAGATGAATGCGCTGGCATGGATAGCTCTACGGGCCATCAAAGTCACCATCCCTCTCGTACATTCTCAATCTGAGTGTGTTTTAGATGGTGTGTGGCGTTGAGGTTGGCGCACGTTTAATACAACCTAAAGAAAAAAGCCAATTTATCACCGATCTAGTCATCAAATTCAAATTACATCTCGTGTCCTTTTCTTTATGCTTAGAATGAAAATTGGTGACTGAACAAGTTTTGGACAGAAAAAAAGAGGAAGGCATGAAACGTCTTGCGCGCAGCAGAGAAGTGATTCAGTTTATGCGCGCGTAAATTGCCAATGCGTGTGTTGGAAAGTCAGTTCACCAGCTGTTATTCTCTAAAAAACACAGAAAATTCTTGTTTAAATATTTACAGTTGTTCACGCCAGAATGACCGGAGTCGCTCTACGGTTTTTTAATTTGAGTGACGTCCCATTTAATGAGGGCACCGCAGCCACCCAAACAACCCTCTTCAACAGTCATGGCTGTGTCGAACAAAAGAAGCGATTTCCTGAGACGAGAGAGTGGGTCAAAGGAATGATGAAATTAAAAAGACAGGTTAAAGAGGCCGGAGAGAGAGAAAGAGAGAGCACAGAAGAAAAGTTCGCGTGTGCGCCTGTGTGTGTGTGAGAGAGAACAAACCCTGCTGTTCCTAACACAGGAGTGTGTGAACATAGTGAATTATATGAATATCTCAAGATGCAGGAGACAAGATCTGCAGTCACACAAACCCTTCTGAGGACAAATGTCCTTCTAAAATGGGGGAGTGTCTCTATGTGAAGAATGTGTATGATTGACATATTGGTTGATTGTGAAATGAGTTTTGAAACCTGTCATAATTTTTCACACTCAGACACATACACGCACACATGTACACACACACAAGCATGTGACTTTTTACACACTTCAACATAAAAATTCTTTTTGGCCTCGCAAATATTTCTGTGCGCAGATGTGCTTAACCTGTCACCACGCCCTGTCATACCCCCTCCTCCATCTCCAGTCCTCACCTCCACCCCTTTCATTCTGAAATGCTTCCTCCAACCTTTGACCTATGACACTGACCCTGACTGTCTGTGCGTTCTCTGGCATCTTTTCTTGGTTAGTTATCGGGTTTGGGGTTATGGCTTGATCCGACAGGAGAATAAAGCACCCTGGCTAATAACTTTATTAGCTAATGTTTTTAACACAATTGTGCCTGGACCTCATACTTAGATGTGGATGTGTTTTAAACAGATTTACCTTTCACTACCAGTTTGTTAAGCTCATGTTTTGTGCTGTGTGTACATTTGTGTGATACATTGTGTAATCATTGCAAATGATTATTGGGGTCTTTTAAAAGTAAAAGTCATTGAAATAATTTGTTCACACACTTCTGTCTGTATGTGTGTCTTAAGTTTTGGTTTTCCTCTTGACTGCCTTCATGTGTATATATTTACCCTTGGTGACAGGTGGGAATGTGTGTGAGGTGAGTAGTGTGAAATTCTACTCGATGCACAGATACACACACACAGACTGGCCTCTTTACATCTACATGTCTTTTTCCACACATGACTGCCTTTTCCTGTCTCTCTGTTGCTGTTTTTGCTTGTTTTTTTCTTCTTGTGTCGGTACTCTTGCCCTCCCTCGACTGTGCCATGCTTTTCTCTTTGTTACCTCTACCCTTCCCTACTTCCACACTGTGCTCTATCCATTTCCTGTCAGGAAGGTTTAATAGATTACAGCATCCCCTGTGGCTGCTTGAATAACTTCCCTTCTCAATGCATTCACCCACTCGCCCACACACACATACACACACACACACACACACACACACACACACATTATTCAATCAGTCTGCCTGTAGGAATCTAATAATCGAACACTAAAGATATAATAGATTAATCCAGCAGCCATTGAGTATGATTTTTTTTGTCATGGGTCACATACTGCTGTATGTGACAAAATAATAGTAGTATTTTAGAAATTTAGAACTTAGAAATTTTCCTGTTTTCTTGAGCTAATCAAACCTTGTGGTCAGATTTGATTGAAACCATATCCCACTGTTCTGTATCACAAAGCAGACATGCATTGTTTTATAAACAAAACTGGTCTCCATTATCTTGTTGTTTTTGTTAGGGGCCCGTCTGATGCCAGCAAAACAACACTGTAAGAAAATAAAAGATAATCAAAATAAACTACTGGCAGGGAGTGTATATACTGTCTACTAGCCAAGTGTCTTTGTGTTTAAAAGTTCATTGCTGTTATTCAAGGTTTAGATCTGGGGGTCCCTGAAACCCAAAGACAAATATCATTTCTTCAGAGGAGTATTAAAGCATGTTTTTAAGCTTTTGTTTTTCTCAGAACTTACGATCAAAAGATTAGAAGAAATGACCTTGGGTCACTGAGATCACAAAAAAAACTTTATGAGTATTTTGTGCATTTAAACATGTATGTATGTGTAGAAGACCTGTGTATTAAATAAAGTAAAATCCTAGAGAGACAATAAACGTTCTGATATCATGTGTGTATTACTGTGTCTTTTATTTTTCTGGGCGCTCCATCTCTGGGTTTTCCTCTGTGGGTTCGTATCTGTTGATGTCATCAAACAGTGTCGGCAGTGAGTGCAGATGTGTGGAACACAGCCAGTCCTAATAACATCACTGTCCAACCACTGGACACTGGGCTTATAAAGAAATCAGTCTTTCTGTTCTTTAAAGTGTATAATTCAGGAATTCCCCTAAAATCTCTTTGGTCACTGGTGTACTGCAGCACTCATTGACCTCATTCCTGACTGTATTGCAATATTACAAATGCATGTGTGTTTCTTCAGGTGTGAATGTGATGCTGCGTAAGATCGCAGTCGCAGCGGCATCAAAGCCATCCGTGGAGATCACGCAGGACGAAGAGACCCTGTCAATCAAAACCTCCACCTCTGTTAGGACCACCCACATCACCTTTACTGTAGGACATAAGTTTAGCGAGACCACAGTAGATGGACGTCCATGCACGGTATACACACCTTTATAAATACAAAAGCATTTTATTTGGCATACATTTACATGTATCTGTGCTTTTATTTTCCACAACTTAAAAGAAAAAGATCCTATGAGATGTGGTGTATGTATGTTCTTGATCTCTGATGTGGATTCAATCACACCCAGCATCTCAGAGGGGCTATCAGTGGAAACACACCCAATCTCCACCTCTTTAATTCAGATTCTCATAGGCACAGTGTAAAGATTCTCTTTACACAGTTTTCTTTCCTCTTACATTTACACACCAAAAGAAGGCAGAGAAAAGATGTTACATAAAACTCCAAATATGCATGTTTGTTTTCTGCCTTCATGAGTTTTCATTTCTGTTTCACAGAGTCTTCCTGTCTGGGAAACGGACAGCAAGATTAGCTGTGAGCAAACTTTACAAAAGGGTGAGGGTCCCAAAACCTCATGGACCAGGGAGCTAACCAATGACGGTGAACTGATTCTAGTAAGACATTTTGTACATGTTTGTGGGAAGTGATTTATTTTGTGATTTTTATTTTATCTGTTTAAATGGTCAGTCTTATGATTATAACACAAGCCAAGTGCTTTGATAATTTTTTTCTGCTAATTATCTTTCTCCTGCTTTTCTTGGCAGACCATGACCGCAGACGATGTGGTGTGCACACGAGTTTATGTCAGAGAGTGAAAGCAGGAGGAAAAAGGAAGATCACTCACTCCTTTTCATTATCCACAATGATTGTGATTTTATATAATCAATTTCCTTATCCCTAATCTCATCTTTCATGCCTTTTAGTTGACAAAGTATTTGAATAATACTGCACATCAGAGGGCCATGCAAATTAATTAGCTGAATTCACTCATGCTATTCCAAAAATCCAAGCAAGTTTTAGGCAAAGTTTTAGGCGTTCCTGGTCAGTTCACAAATAAATCACTTCAGGCTCAAAAGCACTTTTAAAGGTCAGTCTCCATATAGATGCATCTTAAACACCTTCATCAGAGCTAAATTTGAGGCCTGGAAACCTGCCTTGGGTAAATCAGTCATAATCTCACTTGTCAGCTGAGAAACATCAGTGAGTGTGTCTTTGTATAATATGATGTCTAAATATGGTATGTATGTAGTATAGTGTAGTGCACTACAAGTCCACTTTTTTATCTTATTAATTCTGACTGTGATCTCTTAAATCTCCAACCCCGCCCCCCTTTTTCATTGCTAATGCTTTGTATATATTTTAGTAAAACCTGAATCTCAGTTTTTCATCTAGAATATCTTTTCATTAGGTTTTTATATAAATGAAGTCATTACTCATTTTTGTGCATGACCAATAAAGTTTACTGCCAACTGTTCGTAATTTCTGTTACTCTATATTTGTTCACACAAAGCTTTCAAAAAGCATGATTTTAATGGATTGAATGTTAGTCAACAATAATGTTAGTTATATTTTAATAACAAGATTTGAAATTCTCTTCCTCTCTCTCTCTGTCTCTCTCTCTCTGTTCTCACACAGATGCACTGGTGGGTTCAAATCTTATTTTAGTATAACTGTCAGCTGGCTGTAACTAGAATAACTGTGTGTCTCTCCTTCTTGATTTTTCCAGCACACTCGTTCTCTCTCGTCTCTTTGCCATCACCATCACTCTGTGTGTGTCCCTGTATTCAGGCTGTAGGCCTGGCTAAGCCCTTGAGTTTGGAAACAGTGACTCTAATTTCTTTGCTTTAGGTCAGAATGTCCTAGTCGGCATTTAATATGTAAAATAAATGGAAAACAGTCACAAGTCATCAAAGAAATTTCCTCAGTTAACTGCTCTTCCATCCATAATATTCTAGTTGCTATGCTGACAGAGCAGACATGATGTGCAGGGCGGAGAGTCATTTTTTTAGACACAAGAACTAGCCAATAGGATAAAGATGTTAAATGGAATAAAGCAGACTGTCCAGTCAGGGCAGGAAATGCCTGTTGGATTACAAGATGAAGATTATTGACAGCAGATGTGCTTAACAAGGAGCAGGATCAGAGAAAATAGAAACTCAGGACCAAGAAATAAATGAGGACCAGCACACATATACCCACATGCACCCACATTTATCATTCACAGTATATACAGGTTAGAGCAGATACATCCACAGGCATTTATTTGGAAACAAAAGTAAAATAATGTATGCACACAAATCAATAGCTGCATAGACAGAAGTATGAAGGGAGGATGATGGTGAAGGTGGAATGTGGTTTAGGTGTGATGCCTGCAGCTGTACTTGGTTACTGTATGACCCTAATAAAACTAGTCCCTCTCTACCTCCTGTTCCTACAAAAGACCCCAAATAACTGCCTCTCTCCTCCTCCTTTATTACCCCCTGGGGCATTAAAAGGCAGCTGTCTCTCTCTCCTTTCAAAAACCACCCGCACATTTGCAAACATATGAAACCAAACATGCACATTCTTCGGAATCTTCACATGTACCATCAAACACTTACACTTTGAGCACAGACCATAAAACCACATACTGACACACACACAAGCAGCCATAACCTGTAATGGGTCCTAATGTAGCAGATTGAGCCATTAACTTCAAAGGCACAAAGTAACTACTCACTCACGTACACAAACACATGCTGAATGTGGCCTGAAATGTGCAGGGCATGTGACTCTGTGAAAACAATATCTACTCATAGTATTAGGCATGTTTTCGACAAACATTTCTTTTTTGCATCTAATTAGGCTGGAAGGCAACTTAACATACCTTCACAAAAGAGACCTTCACAGAAATTACATCCACAGATATTTTTTTACAGGTAATGTGTTTAATTCCAACAA
The DNA here is from genome assembly GCA_036877585.1 of Botia kubotai. Lineage (NCBI taxonomy): Eukaryota > Metazoa > Chordata > Actinopteri > Cypriniformes > Botiidae > Botia > Botia kubotai. Next base: position 21,694 of record JAZGTI010001834.1, on the reverse strand, counting down.
ATATTCATCAAATAATGATTCAAATGAGTTATTAATTAAACTTAATAATGATTACCAGCAGTGATGTTATTTGCAACAAAACCCAACCCTTAAAAATCAGCCTTTCACCAACATCTAACCTTTCACTTGTGGAAGTTGTAAATAATCTTGTGTGGCATAGACAAGTGGCTGATGGGATGAGACTGTGATACTCAAACTATGAGCTTGGCTGTAATACAAAGTAAGATCTTAATCTCTGTTGTTGAAAGATAACAGATATATCACATCCCTGTTAAATCTGACAGTCTGGTGTGATTTGGAATCAGATAATATGCATTTAAATATATGGACAGTCAGTCCGGTATGATAATATGTGCCCAGCAGCAGACAGGACTGTGAAAGGCACAAAGATTTATCACTGTGTGTGTGTGTGCGTGTGTGTGTGCGTGAGCACGTTGTGAAAAACATTTTGTGGCAAAAAAAGGAGGAAAAATAAAACGTTGAGTATGTGTGTGGGCATGGAGTTTATAAGTGACATGCCTAAGCATGTGTGTGTGTGTGTGTGTGACGTTGTAGGTTTTACTATTCACATGTGGACCAAATGCAACACAAGAATAGTAAAACCTGAACTCAACAACATTGTGGGGACCAGCCAATGGTCCCCATGAGGAAAACAGTCCTAATAAAAACCAAGCTACGTAAAAAAATTGTATAAGTCAATGGAAAGTCCCCACCATGACATGTGTCAAACAGTAGTGAGAAATGGCCCACAGGCAACACTCTCCAACAAGGCCATGAGGGCTTTAAGCAAAGCATTAAGGATCAAATCTAACATTGTTAACATATAGATGATTGGCAGGTCACACATCTGCACTTTGTCAGCTGGCCCTGATCCATGGACCTCGAGGGCAGTCTTAAACACACGCACAAAAGTAAACAAGGTTAAGATTGACAAATATGTTTCTCACACCCATCACACCACACACTTAGTTTGCTGTAACACAGCTAAACTACCCACAAATGCACACACACACACACAGGCTTTAATTCCAACAGAAAAAAACAATCTGTCTGATACATTTCTCACAGTGGTGCTGATGCAAAGCAAGCTGGCAGTGAAGATTCCAAGATTCCAGACGTGCGGAACGAGTGAGTCCCACACTAAGGTGTGGAGGGCAGAATCACAAGGAAACAGTCTCAACTCATGGCTAGGCCTCTGGGTCAACTCTGTCAGTTTCAACCTCAGTCTGGTTCATTGGGAGTTAAAGAGATTGATACACACGATTGGTTTCAGTCTGGCAATGTGTCCTTTTGCAACACATTTTTAAAAGAGCAATGCCATCCCTAAAATAGAATCAGGGTGAGATCTCTTGCAGCATTTGCAGTAAGAATAACAGTAGGGAAAGTTACGGACACCAGAAAGGGTACATGAGATCAGCAGACATTACCAAAAGATCACAGCACTGACCCCAATGACTCACTGTGATTTTTATAGGGTAAGATATCATTACATGAACTCAACACATCGAAGGGGGCAAGTTCAAACCTGCTAAAGTAACATTTACAGAAGTTCACCGGGCAATCTGGGGCTTTTTCTTACAGAGACGTACAAACCTCTCCATTATTTCCTTTCTTTTTTGTCCTTACATTTGTCCACAATCACTCACACACTCTGCCCCAATCTACAGCTTTCATGCAGTGCTGTATTGTGCCATACTGTATTGTATATCTGTGGGAAGCCACATATCTCCCATTGGGGGGTGTTAGGGGGTATGGGGGGGTGGTAAAGGGGGGTCAGTAAACTGCTGGGTTCTGATTAGTTCAGACAGTTAAGATTTGAGAAGAATATAAACGGCCAAAATATGCCAGTTTCCTAAAATTCTCCAACATCTGCCCCTGTGTTAGATTACATGGCCTGCATACTCACTCTTTAATAGAAGAATGTGCATGCACGCATGTGTACGAGAGTGTGTGATCTGTGTGAACACCCTAGTTTTGTTATGCAAGTGTGAGTCAGAAGGAAAATCCTGCTAGTCCAGTTAATCCCAATTAAATTGAATTGCAGTCTTTGCATGTGTATCGCCAATGTTTATAAATATGTGGGAATTGTGTGGTGGTGTTTTAATGATATTTCTCTCCTACTTTTGTTTGTACCTACATTAAAAAGGCCAGCAGCCAGTCGCAAAAATCCACTTAATGTAAAAACATCTGAATGATAATACCCTTATAAGGGTTTTCTTAAGATGTTTTCTGTAACTGGGCACAGATTTTCTTTCCACAGCTGTAATAGGATTACAGATATGAGCTGCAATTATCTAAGCACAGGAGAGAGAGGTTCACACCGAGGAGATATGTAATTTGTTTATGCCCCCACATAACTGTTACCTGTGTGACTACATCGCACATTCCCACAAGTGAATTACCTTCTGTGGTTACAAATAGGCAGATTTGTTGTGACACTAAACACCCTTAGCAACACTCCTTAACAAACGGCCGCCAAACCACAACATGGTTCACACAGTTCATCGTTAAAAGAGAAAGAACGGTAGAATACAATCGCCTCTGGGCTTTTTTGGAAAACAAATAGTGAAAATGCGCCACCTTAAGGACTCTCGGTGGAACTTTTCAAAATCAGTGACATTGACAAAGGTGTTACCGCGTCGCCCTCTAGTCGACAAAAATTGCCTGCACAACTAAAATTTGACAATTTGATGAATTACAAAACAGCTGCTGATTTCTGCATCACTGTGCTGAGAGAGAAAAAATGTATCTTAAAAAGAAAGGTCAGACTTTATTTCAGTGTTAAGGGACTCGGGTCTTTTTAATAATTAATGAGGTAGATGCATAAACGATTTATAGAAATACGTAAAAAAAACAATAACTGAGCTGCTGTTGTCACCAAAATCTGGCAACACGAAATTTGGCAACACGAAGTTGCCAAATTTATAATTATATTAGTTATGCGATTCGCTCTGGAAATTGTAATACTATTTTCTTTTCCCCATTTTTCCCCAACAAAACCGTGTCTGATGTTTAACAGCGTACTTACATTACGTACATACAGTGAAGTTAAATAAAGTTAGTGGAAAGAGGAAAAGTGAGAGAGCGAGCGAGGGAGAGAGAGACTCAGAAAGAGAGGTCCAGTTTACTGAGAAAAACGAAGAGGTCTTACTGCAGAATATAGTTTGGAAGGAAACGATTACAAACGCAGTGAGATAAACTTTAGACTCCGCACAATCTTCCCAGATAGTCTTTGACGGATATGTAAAAACATCTATATGGGCACTGACAGATGTTTTAAACTTTGCATCTCCCATTGCCTCATGGGATAGATATTTTAGACTTTGGGGCATAAGCATTTGGTTATTTGTCGCAATCTGTTTTTAAAATACAGAAGATTGGTATACTAGACATATCTAAGCACAGTGGTTAAAAATGTGCAGTTTTATAGGTACACTAGGACTGATTATGTTGCACACCTCTAAGTTTTTAATGTTTAAACTGTTGTTTATAGATTCCCTTCAGGTAAAAGGCAAAAATAGGTTTTAATTCAAACTACTTTTCTGTGTTTGGTTATCCACTCTGCAATTCACAACTTTTGTGACATGCACATGCACATTTTTATACTGCAGTCATTTTTATTTGTTCAGCTAAAACCCATTTTTAGCACAGATTTTGTACAGCAATTACTGATGTGATTCAGTTAAATGTAACAAGATACCTGATTATACTCAATTAAAATAAAGCATGTAAATGTTTCGCTTTCATCACATAGGTATTTTTCACTGGGGTTACTTTGGCTATTAAAAGCATGAAGTTTAGTGTGGTTTACTCAACAACTGCTTTAACCTCTAATAACTGATTTAAACAAGACATCAAGAGATCAAGTTTAAGAGTTGTGAGGGAGACATTTGTTTAAATTCAACCCTGTAAGATTTTGGATAAAGCAACCTATTTGTAGTAGTAGCCGACTAAGTATAAAGCGACACACGTCTTGACAAATTACTGTAAACACACGAGTATTACCAGACTGTAGTTAAATGTCACCACTGAGTATCAATTTCAGCATACACATAGTTCTTATGTATTTTCACATGCATCTGTAGGACTGGGCAAACAATATGTGGTCCATGCTTTGTATTAGCTACACAGATAAGTTCTGATGTCTGTTTTTGAGTGTACAGTATATGCTGCTGATTGTTTCTGCAGATCTTCTGATCTTTGATTTGAGCAAGCTGTCTGGTGTTAAGCTGTGTTCTGCTTGGCCTTAGATGGAGAACACAGATGCATGTGATATGTTTGGGAAGTGTGATTTAGAGAGTGAGAGAAATTATAACAAAGTCATAGTTTATGATGCTGAAAGCTTTAATCAACTTACAGTACATTAGATTGAGTATATGCAGGGAAACAAACTTATGACCTTGGCTGACCATGTTTAAATTTCAAGAAAGCTGATGTGAGAAACCATAACAAAGAGGAAAACGTTGAGATAGTAACGTTGGGTTCTGATAGTAAAGCAGTAAAAGCCTGTTTGCATTACCTTAAACAGAATTTGAGTATAATTGTGTGAGTATAATAATTTGAGTATAATTTTACCATGAGTAAAAACTGGTTGTTTCCCATATGTGTTTAGATCATGTAGTCATACTGGCATGGCTGAAATGTACATATGTATGATAAAACTCACCAGTATATATATATATATATATATATATTTATATTTATTTATTTATATTTATATATATTTAGAGAGAGAGAGGGAGAGAGACTATATTTAAAATACAGATCACTGTATTAACTTTTTTCAGGAGTGTAGATGATGAGTAGAGACTACATATTTGTCATGGTAACAATTCAGGCCGACCTCTATCTGTGTGCCAAACTTCATTACTTTCCTATGTACCATTCTGTGGGTGCCATAGACAAAAGAGCGAAAGAAGAATACAACTAATGTTTTCTACAAATTATTCTAGAACAGTTTTTTTCACATTAATCCTAGCTATTTTTGTCATTAACAGTTTGCACACTATTGCCATTGTTTCTTTCATGTCTACATGTAAATTCTCTCTGTGTAGCGTATTGCTGGCTCCTCTCTCTCTGCGTGGCTGCAGTATTTTGGCTGTAGTCTGAGTGCTTTGCTAGATCTGGATGGGGATAAGTTACTGGATCTTGCTGTGGGAGCACAGGGCACGGCAGTCCTGCTGAGGTACTTCACACATCATTATAGTGCTGTGTTTATACACATCATCAAAATGCTACCATTATAGTCATCAGTATGCTACTTTTAGTTGTGTGTAGATAAGCAGTTAAATCAGGTTTGATGTTGACACATGGTGACCTCTCTCTGCTCTGCAGATCACGCAGTATAGTTCATGTCAACATCAGCCTGTCCTTTCAGCCACACTCCATTAATGTGATTCAGATAAACTGCTACAGGGTTGGCCGAGACTCTGCATGCCTTAATGCCACGGTTTGCTTCCTGGCCCTTTCCCGCTTTCCTGGTTCTTATGGCACATACTTTGTTAAAGCCTCATGCAGCCAACCAGCGTAAAAAAATTTGGACACTCTTACTTTGCTAAAACTCCATTAGTAATACAATATCTTCAATGTCTGGGGTTGCTAATGAAAATTCATCTGTTTCAAAACTTAAAATTTGAGCTTCCATGAGGATGATGTGTGTGTAACAGATCTGAGTCTGCAAGCTTATATGGACATTTCTGAAATTGGTGAGATACCATATTGGTGAGAACAGAAATGCATATACACACATGAGGCTTACAGGTGCCAAGAACTAATGTCTTATAAAGGCAGTTGCCCAAAAATGACCAGCTCCCCACCCTAATATTGTTGCATGCAAACCCATATGGTTTTCTTTTGGCTGCCGTTTTCTATATTAGTAATAAAGTGAATGAGCACTTTTAAAAAGTATCATATAGTAGTCCATCATTATGTATTATTACATATGTGTGTGTATATGTACATTTTGGTTTCCATATTCAGAACTGCAGTTCATCATGGTGTGTGGAGGTCGTGTGTACCATGCAGCAGCTACTGAAGGGACATACGGCCTTGATCCGCATCACCAGAAGAATCCATGACAACTTCTTCAGACAGGTGAATCTGTCTGTTTAACACGCACACACCAGTATGCACATGCCATGCACGTGGTTGCAGTGATCACACTAAATTTGCAGTGTTTGTTTACTGGGATCTATCTGTGCTTCGGTCACTAAATCCTAACCATTGTGTGTTTATGTCAGGCCAAATTACAAGCAGTGACAATCGTGGGCTCTTACCGGCTGTCTGCTCGGGAGTTCAGTTTGATTACACTGGGGGATGCTGCCCTCTTGAGGGAGGTGAAAGAACTGCTAAAATTCAAATTCATAATGGATTTTTGCAGCGTTAACTGTGCTTTTACAGTTTTTACAGCATTTCATAACATACAACAAACAATTCTACACCTCAAGACCCCCCTGCTGCGTTTCTCGCACTCTTAGTATTCATCCTTTGGAAAGTACAACACAAAATAACTTTACACAAGCAGGCATAGATTTACAGTAAATTTCCAACATGCCAACATGTAAATGCATCACTACTCAGATAACTCAATGTCTAACACAACATTAAAGAAATCTACAGCAGATGTACTTATATGACTTATGAAAACAGTGTTAACCCATATGTTGGATGTTTTTGCAGTTGGGCTTTTTCACAAGGAAACAGAGGAAAGATGAGGATGAAAACAATGAGAACTGTCCCCTAAAATCACCACAGAACAGAATGAACACAAATTTCCTTTACAACCAGGAAATATACTTTCTGCAGCCATTCCATCATCCTCAAGGCATGATCATTGCTCCTGCTTCAGAACCACAAATCCATCCAGACCCAGACTGAATCTCTGGACTTTTCCCTTTATATTCGAGGAAACGTCTGGGGAATTCTGTGGAATGGATTCAAACATGGTAATAGCAGCAGCGAGTGCTAAAATACAGGTATCTTAAATCAGATTAGCCAAAATGTTTAGTAAATGAATCTGCAAGGGGAGTAGGACGCATAGAACTGTGGGTGTTCCAATTCTGCAGGAGCAAATTCCATGTTTTATGCTCCAAGTCAAAGAGGTCATCTGGGAGTCCAGCTGCAATATATTTTACTTGTACAGTACGAGCACTTGAAGTCTAACACTTGCCTGGATGAGAGGGAGTTACTTTGTAGATGCACTGGCATTAACAGAGTCATATTATGTACAAATGCATTGCATTAAATAGACAGAAAGACAAGCAAATGCACTATTTGTGAAAATAATTACATGCATATTAAAGTTAAAACAAGCAGTATATTAACAGTATTTAATTTTTCACCTAAATAGTGTTTGCAGTCAATGCAAATGTAAATTATTGTAAATTATTCTTGTTTTTTTAATTTTAACAAATTAATAAAACTTTGTAAAGCATAAGATAAAACAGAATTCCATCTTTATTTTAACCTACTGCAGACTAAAACCACATTTATAACCACATCAAACACAATGTTAAATACAAATAATGTCCACTTTCAATTGTCTATACATTTGGATCAATCTCTCATTTCTGCAAAGGAAATAAACAGGTGTATGTTTGTAAAAATAATTTCTCCATCTTCTAGCCACCCTGTTGTGTGACTTGTCATGTTTTTACACAAACATAAACACGTATGTTCATTTGAACTAGCTGATGCTTGTCTAAACAACTTTCAGCGTGAGGACTGTTGAGTTAATGTAGGACTCAAGAAGAAAGATGGTCTCGTCCACCTGGTTTTCACTGGAATCCAACCTGCCATTGCACAAAGACAAGACACTATGATTTGTGTTAACATGAATGATGTGTGTCTGACTGGTGTGTAGGGTGTAGTCTGGTTCAGTACTTGTTAATATGACGTTGTAGAGACTCAAGCTGCTGTCTCTCTGGAGCTGTAATCATCTCCTCCACCTCTGTCAGCTGTTCTGTCTCAGCTTCTGTGGCCTGCAGGGACGCCAGAATGGCCTCAATTCGCTGAGACTTCTCCAGAAGACGCCTGTCAATCAATAAACAGATTAATGACATAATCAAAGCACTCAGCTGAAATGCCTTTATTGTTAAAGGAGGGACTTGCTTGTTCTCCTTGGTCTCATACAGCCTTCTCTCAATCAAGTTTCCAACTGTCTGTATGGGGTTCACACACAAACAGGTGAATTATATAAAAACATTGTGACAGCACTGGACAAACACCTTATGAATGTTCATAGGAGCTTAGTACCTTATAACAGTGTTGCAGCAGTAGTCTAGCTGTTGGCAGCTGATTAACTGTGTACAGATAGAAGGTGCGAGAGGGGGCGTGGTCGGGTGTCTTTGGGATTTCCTGCACAATATTAAGAGACAAATAGATCAACAAATGTTGATAGGTTATTATACTATTGCTATATTACTATTATTACTATATAGCTATTGTTATGTCTACAGTGGTAGAGGCATTTAGGGTTGCATGAGGTTTTCGAAAAGGCACTATATAATTAAACTTATTATTTATGTACGATACATTTTTAGAGTTCTGTTTCTTTTCTGTTTATATAACCAAAGACTGTGTGTATGCAGGACCATAACAATATTGTCAGGCCCAGTGATGACGGGACAGGTCCAATGAGGGGAACCCACTAAGTCTACTCATTGTGTCCAGCATTGGGGGGCCCACTTAAAGGATTTATCCTTGCCACCTGGACAATTTTAGTACCCGGTCTGTTTGCAGATGGGCGTTTACCTGTAGCTGCACCAGATTCTCAGAAAGAAGTGTATACAGCATGTCTTTGGCCTCTTTGGCTGGAATCATGGCAAAGTCCTCCACCTGCTTTTGCTCCAGGTGCCGTTTCCGTAGCAACAGACGAAAGATGCGAGCTGAACGGGAACCAAACCTGACACAAAGCACATACGGATCATTACACAAATAACTAACCTGAGAAGAACAAAGAAGAAGAACACTTTAACCCTACTAACCTCTCCTGGATTACAGACTCCAGAGTGGCCCTGGCTAGGTTAGCCAGTGCGCGATGCAAATCTGACCACAGAGTCAAGAGTCAACCATTAAATTACATCTTTTATATTATTTCATTACATGAAATTAGATACAGAAAACAGTAAAAACAATCTTTTTGAAATTGCAGAAATTGCACCACTTGGAGACTGGGGCCACTTAGTTGACAGCTTATTCTATACAAAATGTAATTTTAAAGAATTTTTGTTTGAAAAGGATACTGACAACAAACAACCCTCCCCCACTGTCACCTGTCTTCCCTACAAATTCCATCTAGGCAAAAGGAACAAAATAAATAATAGAGATAACAATGTTCATTGGGCATATGGTGGTATAAAGTTGCATGTGTTTGTGTATACCATATATGTGTATATACATACCGGATCATCAACAAGGAGAGTGAGATATTGGTCTAAAATTGGCCTGGCAATGTTGTAATTTGATGGAAGAGCTCGGAAGATCTAATGGAATAAAACAGAATCAAACCATATCCATACATAAATGATCAACAAACAAATGTACTCTAGCAACCACACAATAATTACACAGGCCACTAAAATGTTTCTCAGTTAGGGCTTTATAAAACACAAGTGTGTATGTCTGCTTGTTACCTCATTGGCTGAAAGAGCTTGTGTGAAGGCAGCATTAGCAGGCGTTGTGACTTCACTCATTCGTAACATTGTTCTAACTATCTCACTGCTGGCCTGCGGGCCAAGAGAGAAATTTAGCTGAAACAGACCTACATTCTACCATCTTATTATTTCCCTTGAGGAGAAACCCTAAATGTGATTCTAGAACATTTAGTCTCAGATACATCCATAAAAGAACATTCAGTCCACACACTAATTTTATCTCACAGCACATCTGAAATAAAGGTTTGTATGTTTTCTGATGTACATATTACACAACAGTGGTTAAAGTCACCTGATCAAGTTTACAGGCAACAGCACCAATGATGGCCTGATCCCTGAAGTGCAGGTGAAACCGTTCAAAATTCACCTGCCAATAGATCCCTTTATCCCCACACTGCAGATAGTGACAGAGAATCAAAGTATTAGACAGAGTTTAAATAATATATTAGTTTAAGCGACATATATGAGTGTGTGATGTTGTTATTTCAATTGTCATTACCTCACTGTTGTCTGTCTTGGCTTTCTTTGCAGTACTCTGGTCAGCTTCACCATCATCACTACGCCTGCGTTTTCCCTTACCTAATCAATCAAAGCACCTGAACATTTCCACTTGATAAAACCCTGTCTAACTTCAAGCATGTAGTATCCAAAAACACTCGTCATTATATTTCCCAATATAAATTTACATGATTTCTGCTTGTAAAACACTAAGAATGTAAATATGTAATGTGCATAAATACTATTTGAATAATTAATTTTTTTATTAATGTTAATTAGTTGACATCATTAAGTTTCGGGCAATAACTATATCTGTGGAAACCAATTGAGATGCTTCCCCAAAGGTCTTAAAGTTCTATTTTGTAAAAAAGGAATCATACATAGTACAAATCATATGTCCACAAAACTAATTGTAAATATTCAAAAATAAGCCTTTAGTTTTTTTGTTATGAGAGACATTTAATCAGGTGTCCAAACTTTTGACTGACGCTGTACATGACATGACATGCCAGTCATCCACTGAAGTAACTGACTGAAGTAACTTACCTGTGATATTGATATAAGGAAGTTTGTAGCAGTCCGGGTGGCTCTCTGGTTCAGAGGACTGTGTGACAGGCGGAGGTTGAGACTCAGCTGCACCTGAGGTTGATGATCCTGCCGAGGCTACAGGAGGACAGCGCTGTAAAAAATGAGTCTCCACCAACTGGGAAAATGCAGTAACAACCTCACTTAAGTCCATACTCTGACCCTCTGCAACGGAAGTTTCACTAGGTAAGTAATGTCCTGTTACTTATAGGAATTGCCTTATAGTTCTCTTGTACAACTCACCTGGCATATTGTGCGTCAGTCTGTCTGCTACAGTTCTGACCGTGTCGCTCATGGTCATCTGGCCTCTCTGCAGTATCTCCTCAACGATGAGCTCACCTGTGTCTCCATAAAGAGTCTTGGCTGTGTAGATGTAGCGTGGATAGCGGAGCATGTGCAGAACTTTCTCACAGCTGATCTGGTATTCCACTGGCCCCCCTGGACCACGACGTCCTGCGCTAAACGTACACATGCCATGCTGCACCAACACACAAAGGGATTTCTTGACCTAGCAGAATATTGTGTTGAAGAGAGCAAGACAGTGAGTATAAGAAAGAGAAGGACATATTTAATGGCCACTGGTAACTTATCAAGATTTGGAAGACCTATATGAGCTTACCAGGTCAACAGAAAGTTTGGTCTCATGAGCAAGAGCTCGTAGGTTGAGAATTCCACTGCGGAGGAGATGAGTGCCCACCTTCTCCACCACTTCTCCAAAGTGCTCCTGCAAGAGCAGCCCAGACAGACGTGCCTCCTGAGTTGTCATCTGCAGAAAGAATCATTTAACAAGCAGCTGATGATGGTTGGGTTTACACACCCTTGCATGTGAATCTTGCTGAATCTGACAACAAAGCAACAGAAATGTTTTATCCAAAAATAAAAATTGCTTGCTCCATATGACCTCTGAAAATCTAGAATCTTCTTCTCTTTCTAATTTTCTAATACTTATTTGATTCAAACAAAAGGTACTTGGATCTAGATGGTTTGGTACATGGCAACTCTTTATGAATCCTATAAAAGCAATAAATGGCTAAAATGATTCTGGAATCAAGCCTACTGAAAAAGTGTCTCATCACTTCTGTGCTATAAGTGATGCCACTTAAAAAAAACTGACCATAGTTGCCACTAAAATAACATGGCTAAAACCAGGTTCATATTCAAAACGCTCTGTTGCTTAATGTACTTAATGTTTATTTCTTGTTAAAGATACACCAGCTGTAGAGAACCCTCAGCACCAAATATTTCATCTGTAATCAATCACCACAAATACATGAGCATTCACCCAGAGGACAAATGTGAAAAAGAGAAGTATAATTTCTGGACATGCCATCACATCAAACCATGTTACAAGCTGTAGCTTAAGCACTACTGTAAGAAAAATAGTTTACATAGCAGAATTATAGTATTTTAAAGGCGATAGACGGAGTTCACAACATGCACTTACTTTTAAGAAATTCTCATTCGTATTGAGTAGTACACACAGACATAGGCTGTGTTTTGACGGGTCCTTCCTTGTTTGTTTTTACAAGTTATACATCCCATATATGTCTACTATTGCACACACAGAGACACGTGCATAAAATAAACTACCTCTAAAAAGTTGCTGTCTATCTGTACTCCCCGAAGAGCTTAGGTGAACTTTGTAATCACACGTGTTGTTGAGGCGGTGTATGATGATTAGCACTGTAGTATTTCCGTGGTATGATATTGTGGAGGTCTAATGAGCAAACAAATCAGCGTTTGGAACCAATTCTTTTAATGATTCAGTGAATCTGATTCGAATAGTTTTGAAGAATCACTACTAGACTATTGCAACCTTGTTTAGCAATAAAACAACTGTCAGATGCACGACATATAAGAAACACAAAAACAAGTACAAAGCAATATTAAACAAAATATTTCTTAAGTTTTAATGTTTGTTTTACATGTTCATTTTAATATCCAATGTTTCCATGTATGCAGTGTTTATTAATATAGTCGTTTTATATCATTTTTATATATTTTTATTTTTAAAAGACAATATAATGTAGTACAGGGAAGACAGTAAAAAAGTATTGTGGTATCAGTTGGCACTTTACCATTTTGAACCGGTTTATTTTAATAATCCGTCCAAATGAGTCGACTCGCTACACTGAATTGAACCCCCCAATGCTCGTGTCAGAGCTGAGCGCCTCCCTCTGCAGTGGGCGGAGCGACGGGCAGCACTGCTGCTGTTTGGGACAGTTTGACGGAAAACATGGCGGAGGCTGCGGCGGTCTCTCCGCATCGATTTTTCTGTCACTGTTGTAAGGGTGAAGTAAGCCCCAAACTACCGGTAAGTTCACGTTGGTTGTAACGCTCGTTGTCTTCATATTGTTGGGTTTCTTCAGTCGTGTCGTTGGTTTCCCTAGTTTCGCTGTTGTGCTACAGTTAGCGTGTTAGCTCACAGCAGTTTGTCAGCCTAACGTGAGTAAAGGGCCCCGTTGGGTCTTGTTTGTATCTAAACACACTAAACATACGTGTGTTGATCGTTGTGTTATGGAGATTGGTGCTCGTACACGCAGAAAGAAAGATGGACAATCTGTTTATTTCTTTATCACTAAGGCTACATTCACTCAACAGTCCGGTGAATGTACAGTCCTGTGTTTGGAGATGTTTTCGTGCTGTCTTGCTGTGTAAACGTCGACTTATCATCGTAGAACGCCCTCACCTTGAATACGTCTTCATTATGTTACTGCTTTTTAAGATTTGGTCAGAAACGTATGCTTTCAAATGTGCTTCGTCCTGTCTGTCAACTCTAGTCAAAGCGAAAGTGAAATGTTTGTTTTTAACTTCGTTTTAAACTTCGTTTTAATGACGCATTTATACATATCACTGAGGTGGATAATAGTGTCAATTTATTTTCACTTGTTGGTCAGTGTCAGTAAATGTATCCGTCGCATGAACGTCGTCATCTCGTTTACTATCCGTTTCTCTAATTAAACACCTGTTAACTAAGACTTAAGTCGACGCATCAAACATGTTCCCCAAAGTGTATGTAGTGTGAATGTGACAGATTGTTTTACGTGGTACGAAATGTCAAGCACTCATTCTCCTCCTTTTTTTGAGACCCATAGTATGACCTGTTTTGACCTGTCAAAAGAAGAAAAAAATACGGAAGCAGCCTCTATTGGTGTGACTCGTATGGCAGGGAGTGTCTCAGCCCTACCAGGCTTTATGTTTAAAATTCAAATGAATGTGCTCTAGTGCTATGCAAAGGCATGTGTTCCTAAGAAAACAGACCTGTGTTTTGTTAGCTTGTTTGTTTACTGTGTTGTGGAAATGTAATCAGCAGGGTTATTTTTTTTAAATGATAGAAATTCTTCTGTCATTTACTTATCCTCACAACATCCAAACCTGTATGACTTTTTGGTTCTGAGGAATATAAATACATATATTTTGAAGTATGCTGCTAACCAAACAGCAATGGCATCCATTGACTTCAGTTGAATAGTCACAAAACCACTTCTCAACCTTTTCTGTGTTCCACAGAAGCAAAAAACGATTCCTTTAAGTATCTGTCTGTGTGTCTGTGTATAGCAGTCTCATCGTAGTTTGCTTTGTGTTTAGGAGTATATATGTCCCAGATGTGACTCAGGCTTCATTGAGGAGGTTACAGAGGACTCCAGGTGAGCTTCTTCTTTTCACTGCCACTGCACTTTCTTATTTATTGTAGCATATTGCAGCTCTGGCACTTCTAGATTAGCCACAATAGCTTTTGTGGTACATTCTGTAGTCATGTAAATAAATCTCAGTCATAACACCTGGATTTATAGCACCACCAGACTAGCTGGAAAACCAAAGAAATGGTTTTATTTAGACTTTAATTGTAATGTTATTTGGATTATTCATATGTTGTGCAAATATCCCAGAGTTCCAACAGATGCATATCATGGTTCCGATTACAATACAAGCCTAGTCTTTACCTAGAACATAATTTTGGAAATCAAAAGAAAAGGGGTAAGATCGGTTACCCTAATTGTTACAACCAGCTTTACTGCAATGTATGTTGATAAGTTCTATAATGCAGCAATGTAGTTCCTGGATGTCCCAGTGTCCAGGTCTGACATAAATGTGATTGTTTTCCCCTCAGTCTTCTGGACAGTAGTTCAAATAGCTTTGATGACACAGCATCACAGTTTGCTGAGGTATGTGGACCCCTTCCTTCCAAAACAGAAGAACAAATTGTGAAGCTGTTTACATAGGAGTAGGGCAGGATTTTGTTTAATGGGTGGGACTGGCGTAGGGTAAAGTTGCATTGTACTGCTCCTTCATATTTTAATATATGTATGTGTCTTTCTCTGTCTTTCTGACCCTCTTTCCTATAGCTATGGCAGCTGTTGTTTGTGGAGAGGCCCTTCAGTCTGGACCTAGAAAGTCCTGACTCTGAGCGAATCCCCGGAGGTGGGAGTGGCTCTGGCGGTCTTGGATTGGGGTCATTTGGCGGTTCTGTCCCAGGTGGGCTTGGTGGGTCCCTGGGAGGCCCTCTTGGTGGAGGGGAACACTGGGGTCCTGGTCGTCCTCCACGCCTGCACAGTCAGAGGAGGTACCGGTCCAGAGGAAGCAGTCGACCGGATCGCTCTCCTGCTGTTGAGGGGTACGTTGTTCTCTCTAGCTAGTGTTCCTGTAGTGCAGTTGATACAGCATTGCATTAGCAGTGCAAAGGTTGTGGGTTTGAATCCCAATGAACAGTACTGATTTAAAAAAACAGGTGATTACCTTGAATGCACTATAAGTCACATTGGTAAGTTAAATTTTTCACCTGGTCAGACCTGGTTATACGTATACATTTCAATTATTGCTGTTACTATTTTTTTCAAGATAAACTGTACAAATGGTGGGAGATTTTGTCCTTAATACTTCACAGAACTAGTAAACTTGTAAACTAAGTCAACTTAACAGACTGATTATAAGCATTTATGTCAGCAAAGAAAATTAAGTGTAAATGGGCAGCAGAAGGTACTGGTAATCGTTATATATACAGTATGTGATTTAGCTGGCAAATTAATAAAATACTTCATGAAATGTCAACAGTAAATTAAGGAAGTTGGCAAAATTCCCCAGCACCAGTTGTGTCAGTTTCTCACCAATGTCTCCTCTGTCCTTCCAGAATAGTACAGCAGTTTCTAGCAGGTCTTTTTGCCAATTCAGGAGTACCAGGCTCTCCTCCACTGTCATGGTAAAGAAAAATATGCTTTTGTTATTTGCTGACATTTGCCTCTAAATATGTCTGTTTTCTGTAACACATTTAGATCCATTATTTCATTTCCTTTTTAAATAAAGAAAATGAAACCGTATGTAACCTGTTTTGTTGATGTTGTAGCAGTCTTTTTAATTGGTTAATATCATTAATGGTATGTTTTACGCCTGTATAATAGTGGATGTTTTCATAGCTTTGATTATTAATTTCAGCCAATAACTAATTTTACATTTAATTTTACATTTATTTAATGAATAAATGTATGGCTGTCATTTATCGTTTTATCAATGTTTTGATGAATACTTTCTCCTGTCTTAACATTATATGTGCATATTTTCAAATGCATTAAGATAAGTGCATACTACAATGGCATACTACAAAAGCCATTTGTAGGTTGATTTCCTCAAAGTGTAAAAAATACACAATTTGTGTGTGTGTATTAGGACAGGCATGCTGCACTCAAACCCAGGGGACTACGCCTGGGGACAGGGGGGTCTGGATGCAGTCATCACACAGGTAATTGAGCAACAGACATACACAGGTCAATTTTACCAGTTTCATTGCATTGTATGTATAAAGACTGATAATGTCTGTTTTTCTCTCATTCAGTTATTGGGTCAGTTTGAGAACACAGGCCCTCCTCCTGCAGAGAAAGAGAAAATTTCCTCCCTCCCCACCATTGTCATCACTCAGGAACAGGCTGGTTAGTCTCACCTTTCTCCTAAGTTCCTCTAAACTTTTTTGCTTTCTCTGAGGTACAATGTATTTTTAGTTGACAGTAGCCAAGTTTACATTGCACACTTGCATTTTGTCATTCCGATCGAAATCATTCTGAGCGATACAGATTAACTGTTTCCATGAGGTGTTATCTAATCCGATCTGGTGTTCGCATGTGCCAGCACTTTCAATCGGAAAAACTTGCTACATTGCGTGAAATGCGTATATTATCCTTTGTCCTGTTTAGCATTTCAGTCCTTTCAAAATGGAGATGTCATATGTGCGCTAGTAATGGAAGGCATTGTTCTTAGTTAAGCAACAGCATGTCTATGTAAGCTAAAATTTTTGGTGGTCATGTCTTGCTAAGAAGCATTGTGTTAGAGGCCAGCACGGGACTCTTAATCCTGCCTCTGCCTCTATTCAGCACCCGCTACCTGCTTGTAATGATTTTCTTCCTGACCGGACTGATCCAGCTAACTTTAGATCTCATTTACAGAATCGTACTTAATATTTATATTTTTCTTACTGTCATTTAATTTAAATTTTAACAAACTATTTAAAACATCCATGTATTAGGATGCAAGTTCATTATAGTTTTGGATTTTAAATTTAGTTAAAATTTTTGTTTCGTTTTGACATTCAAATTACTATTTAGTTTTGTTTTAGTTTTCTGTTAGTTGTAGTTTCAATTTTAATTTTAGTCTATTGTCATATTACAGTTTTTATTTTTGTTTTAGTTAATACAGATGTGTAAAAGGCTGGGAACAACACTGTTGGCTATATTGTTTTTCAGTATTCTTTATTAATTTAAAAATTAAAGTATTAAAAATAAAACTGAAAAAGTTTGGTCTTAGTAAAATATAACCTTGATAGGATGTTGTGCTTTGACAACGAAGTGTCTCCTCCAAAATCTGACCTGAATGCTCACTGATGATGCTCGAGGTTGTGATGTCACATGCATATCTTTCCAACTTGCTCATAGTTAGTGGGCAGTCTATTGTCAGGCCACCCACTTCCATATTAAAAATAAATAACACGCACAAGAAATCTGATCGGTTCCCACGGTATTGCGGACCTCTCCTTAAATAGAAGGACGTAGATGGCAACTTTTATCTACTAAAATCATATTCTCACCCTTTACACGTCTTTCCTAGACTGCAATATAGAGTGTCCTGTATGTAAGGAAGACTACACGGTCGGCGAACCAGTCAGGCAGCTGCCCTGTAACCACATCTTCCATAGCGACTGCATTGTGCCCTGGCTTGAACTGGTAAGAGAAAGAATGGAGGGGTGTGATGGATGTGTGATTAGAGTAGAACCTTAAAAGATGTTTAGAAGAGTAAACAGAGGTTTTTACAAAGACTAGTGAAGGTTGTTCAATGTTTATTTACAAAGACTAGTGAAGGTTGTTCAGTGTAAGTGACAGCAAAATCATGCAGCCTTACAAGATACTTTGTTTTAGCTAAATGTACCGCAGCATTGTAAAAAGATGCATTCAAACCTGCTTATCTGTAGCCAAGTCTAAAGCAATCTCAAAGCAAAAAAGTTAATTGTGACTTAGTGAAAAGTTGAGGGAAATGTTGATCATAAAGATATATATTTAATGTTCCATTTTGGATGCCATCTCAGAAGTTCATGCAGGCAGAGCCAGCAGTCTTAACTAGTCACTAACATTATCTATCTTCTTCATTCCTGAAGCACGACACATGTCCTGTTTGCCGGAAGAGCCTGAATGGAGACGATAGCAGCACTCAGTCCTCATCAGAGCCTTCCTCCCTTAACA
This sequence comes from Botia kubotai, assembly GCA_036877585.1. Lineage (NCBI taxonomy): Eukaryota > Metazoa > Chordata > Actinopteri > Cypriniformes > Botiidae > Botia > Botia kubotai. The sequence continues at coordinate 3,240 of JAZGTI010001834.1, read as the reverse complement.
CTGATCCCCGCACACCAGAGAGATGGTCCTTCTGAGACAAACACACTCACACGTCCACCATCTCACCCGAGCTCTGTGATCCTATTTACCTCTTAATTTTTTCTCTTTGTTTGTCCATTCTCCATTCATCCCACCATACTGATGTATTTTTACAATGATTTGTTTACTACTTTTGTCTAACGCACACCTTCTTAGTTGCATCAAATGTCTGACTGTATTTGTGTGTTTGTCTCATACTTTCTATAGCTTTTGATTCTTTCCACATTTATTTGCAGAATTTTGCCTAGTTTGCCCCGTTCTGTTTCTACCTAGAATGAACAAACAAACAGTGCAGGATGAGGGTAGGGTCAGGCATATATTGTTGCTATAGCAGCACAACTCCCAACACATTTAGATTGTACAGTGTTTTGTTTCCCATAGAGACAAACTGTACTCCTTGGATAGGGCCTCTTATCGTTCAATGTGAATTTTTGTTGGGATGGGGTGCTGCGTCTTTGTTGTTTATAAAAGCTTTATTCCATAGGCATCACCTTGTCCTCAAATCCTTTTTATTATTTACTTCAGGAGATCATGAAGTTTTGTATTTCTCTCCTCCCCTTCATTTTCAGCATGTATATATCACAAACCCATCAGACTCATTCAGTTGTTTAATTGATGTAGCCCAGTTTTTTTTCACTCTCATTTCTATTGCAGTTTTTCTAATGTAAATAATTTTAGTTCGTAAACTCATTTAAAGAAGACAAAAAATGTTGATGATGAAAATGACGATGAATCGCTAAATATTAAAGTATATATAAATATATATTATATGATGTCTATGACCATGATGTATTAATAATAAAACTGAATAAAAAGGAGGAGACATGTTGACATTGCTACGACACAGGTAAACCTGTATTAGATAAATCTACAATAGTCAATGTGCAAACATTCCCATGTGACGCTCTTCCTAAATATGAGCTAAGAAGGCTGTGAAAATAAATCGTTTTTAAATACATAAAGTTCCAATCAACTGAAGATACTATGAATCTGCTGGAAAAAATACAAGTGTCTATATTGTCTTAATTCACAGCGAGGAGGATAGTTTGAGTGGCCAAGTCCAAGAATCACAGCTTGAGAACTGCAGACACCACCTACATCACCACAAGTTATTTGGGAGGGTTTTAAGAAATAAATTTATGCTCTCAGCCAACATGCAAGATGGGTTTGGTACACAAAGGGATAAAAAAAGTGTCCCATGTCCACAGTTGTATATACGACTGGATCTTTAGTGTTGTGGACCTATTTTCCACATGTCCCGGGTGTGTGGAAGAATGGTCTCTGATCTCTTTCCAGATGTTTTTAAATCTTGGCAAATGGAGGTTGCAAAAAGTTTGGAATAAAAAAACAAAAATGACAATTGTGGCCAACATGCACTGGAGAAAAATAATTTAATATTGTGATTTTTCCCTTTCTTTTAATTGTTTAATTCAAAAGAAACTGTTTTTTGTCATTTTTTTTAATAAAAATGATAAACAATGCAGATGTATTTTTACAGTCGTCTTGGCTCATTTACCAAGGGTACAAATCATTTTGACCATGACTGTATAGGAAAATGAACCGTCAGCCAGTCATTATTGCAAAATAAACCCCAATATGGTTATCAGGACCCTGACATGGAAAGGAAGTTTATTTTACCATAAAGACCAACTAATTACATTAACCCACTTATTATACAGCTATATGCCACATAAATAACTGGACACAAAATGCTGATCTAAGTATTTTAAAGGTATTGTTTTTAATTGTAAAACATTTTAATTGCCTCAGTAAAGCAGCTCTGGAATATATCCAGACTAATATAATTTATTAGTGGTAATTGAGGAATATCAGGCCACTAGATGGAATAACTGACCAATAAGAATGGAGTTCCAGAGAGCCATGTAATGTTTGAGGACTCCACACAGAATTATTTCCAGAACAAATGTCAGTGAGCAGTTGTTTATTACATTTAATTGTGGTTAGTGTAAGGTTGCTCATGAAATCTCACACATCAAATTATTCCAGGGATGTGATACTGCATTCATATCTGTATAATTTCTTAAAAATTAAAACAAAAATAAATTTCTCTTCTCATTATCCATATATTAAGTTAATTGCCACACAAATAGTTTTTTGACTGTGATATATTATGTCAATACAGTGTATCAGTTCTCCACTACCAAAGTAGACCTACAGATTATAATGCACAGATAACTTTGGTGAAATGATTTCTGTTATATTGTGGTTATCATTTGAAATGTTAGTGTTCTAAAGAGTGACTAAAATGACTTCACTGATTACAGTGCATACTGTATATGGGTAATTAACCCAGTGTGTGCTGCAGTCAGTGTCTGCTCCACAGCAGCGTGAGGATGGAGTGTGATGGAGACGTTGATGCCAAAAAGCCCAGCGTTTGATCCCAGACCTCAAACTGTACTTCCTCCTCAGACCTGCAGAGATTCATATCAAACAGCAGTCAATTTAATCATGTAATCTTCCATACCAGCCTATCAAGCCTGAACAACCACAAATTCCTTTACCTGTTGAGAATGATTAACACTGCTGAACCATCAGGTCTGATATAGGCAGAAAGTTGCAGGACAGTGCTCTGACTAATGGACATGCCCACTCGCTGTGACTCCTCCCACAGAAACTTGCTGTCAGGTTTAAAGTTTTAATTAAAGGTGGGGTCACACAGCAATTTAAAGACAAGCTTCTGTGCATGTTTGAAAACCACTCTATTTGGATTATATAACTGGGGTCAAAGAAGGATAGCATAGTTTTACATAAATAAGGTATAATGAAATAAAAGCTAAGTGCCTACTGTTAAGTTAGTGATTAAAATAAACCACCACTATGGTTGTCCAGCATTAAACAATTGAGCCTTATTTTTACACTAACTAGAGGTAAACTATAATACAAAAGAGCTGAGATTAGTCAGCATTAACTATGCCTTAAATGAATCTTACCTAAAATGGGCCATGCTGTAGAAGGTGGGCTGTTTGTAAAAGACATCTTTACTCTGGTCCACAATGATAGGGCTGTCAACAAAGTTTTTCACCCAGTTTGGCCCACCACCCAGATCAAGAGCCAAGTTCCAGTCTGTCCAGCCTGTGACATAGTTATTCAGGTCCTAAAACAAGACATTATGCAATACAGAGACAAATTACTAAAACTGTCCTGAAGCAACAGAAGTGTTTCTATGTTTTTTATTTCAAC
>JAZGTI010001833.1:0-40666 GCA_036877585.1 Botia kubotai | reverse complement strand
TACTGTCTTATGCAGAGCTTGCTAAAACTGCTTGAGTCATGACATATTCTCAACACCACCTTAAATGTCATTATTAGGGGTCTAATTAGCTTTCAACAAAATAATTAATAATGTATATTCTGTTTCATTATATTTGGAAACATTCATTAAACAGTGTCTGTGTTATTTTCTTGTATATTACAATATTGCTACTGCAATAATTACTACAGTAATAAGAAAATAATTGCTAAATAATATAGAACATTTTGTTAATATAAAATGACTAATTTAAAGTTATTACATCGTAATATGTATATGATGTAATAACAATAAAGGTACTTTGTGTATTTCTATGACAATTTCTATTGCCTGGCAGTTTCTATACTGTAGTCAAAATCAGACCCTTCCAATTAAGGACATCTTGAGTTCACATTTTTTCAATCAATTATCTGGGCACTCCTGAGTATTTTATTAGATTAATGTTATCTATAAATGTTTAAGCAGCTCTCCTGAATTAAAGAGAACAGTGTGTTTTTGTTCTTGATCTTTGGTGAAAGCAAGCTTAGGTAGCCTTTTAAATTGGCCACTGCTCTCACCAGGGTCAAATAACAGATTAATAGGTTCAATAATGAGCTCCCCGGAGTGTCCACTGTATGAGGCACATCTCCCCGGCCTGGTTTAGCTTTTCTCTTGATGCATTGGGGCAACTTCACTTACTCATCACAGAAGAAAATGACTCCGATACCATTTATTTGAGAAAAAGACATTCGCTGTTGTACAGAGTAGACATATTCTGGCTGTGTCTTGTGATGTTTCATTGTCAATGCTTTGGCTTTGTGTGAGCTTCTTAATAATTTTAATCAATCCTTTCTATGAATCTAGTTTCCATGGAGGTCTCAGCTTGTCTTTCCTACCAATTTGTTCTCTAATAATGTAAAAAAATTATAAGCCTTTTAACAATCAAACCATTTTTTCCTACCTCCTTACCAATTACAAAATTACCTCCTATCAACTACAAAATACAGGTTCAGTGGCTATTATAGGTCCCTCAATAAACACATCCTGTCAATAAACCATTTAGGATCCTTTATCTTTATTTTTAACTATGTATTCTAATAATGTTTAAAGCAAAAAATAAATAGAATGTATAATATTGCTATGTGGAGTAGTAATACTTTTTTTTACTAATGTAGGCTATACTTCACATAAGCATGATTCCCTGCAATCCCCACCAACCCCTACACCCCCCAAGGTGAAACTCTACCACAAACAGACATTAGAACACACCTCAGCTGCAAATTCCTGGTATCTTTGTGTCTTGTCACTGATTAGGAGGTGAAGAGAAAGAAGCATTATCAAGTCAATCTGTGACTATTTGCAATATGACATCTCTGTCCGACATCATTAGCTGCTGGTGTGTGTCAAGCAGCTCTGCAGAAAATGTGGGAGACACTCTAGGGCTGATAGCTTTATGCTACGCCATGTGGTGATACTAATAACCTCTGTGTTGCTGCATTAATGTACTTTGCCTAGACCCTCTATTGCTGGACACTTGCCCGGCAGATTTTGGCATTTCTGATATACTTTGGTAGTAATTCACTGTTGATTTTGGGACAGAGGAGATTCTGAAATATTTTTAACAATTTCTTGATTAAAAATGTTTATTTTAAAATTGATCACTTGTCCTTGATGCTAATTTGTCAAGAGCCGTGGTTGATTTACAACACAGCCACGACACTTCACTGAGATACTGTTTGTATCACTGTGTCATTTTTATTTGTTGCATAGTAACGTTTTAAACTCTTAGGGAAAATGCATTATAAGAATGGTATTTAAAGATTTGACTTTTACATTTTATGGTTAAATTTTATTGTGGATGTTAAAGAGATCTATTTTACATTACATTTATGCATTGAATGTCAAACTACTTTTTAAACACACCTTGTCACACCTCATTGTCCAGTCTTGTAGACACAATATGGACTCTCTCCTGCAATACTACTCCAGTGAATTATCTCCCTGTATGTTCTCCTCTTTGTGTGTCTCCAGTGTTGTTCATCTGTTGCCTATAAAACAAGGATTATCTGTGTTCTTAACTGGTCTGATGAGGTGTGTTTCTCCATCTAGCCATTGCGATATCACAGCCACAAACCAGAGTGTCTTTAACCTGCAAGAAAGCGTTTATCTATGTCCACTCTGCCTGTTTACATTGATTACATGATTTTACTTACCTACTTACTCCCCATGCTACTTATTGCTGTTAATAAACTGTTACGCTTAACTTCATCTCTGTGTCTGAGCCTACATTGTGTTACAAAGAATCTATTATACTATTGACAATATTACACAACAAATTAAATACCCTTGCTACCACAATAACATATCATCATGACATGATTGTCCATTTGTGTATGTGAGCTGGATATGGCCATGTGGCTGTCCCACACAAAGGTTGATATAAACACAGTTTTGTCCCCGCTGCATGCAAGCAGACCCTGGGGGCAAGATTGCCCTTAATGGGTTGGCTGGCCAAAACTCCATGGGTTAATGTCTCTGAAGCACACAAATTAAAAGAGCATTGCATGAGACAGTCTACTATTGCACAGACCTACCCAAACCACTTGTGTTATCTCTGACAGAAAAAAATAGGCATGGATTTATACCATTAATGATTTCTAATTTTTAATCAAGTTTTAATTTAACTTCTCTTTCAACAAAAGAAACATGCAAAGAGTCCAAAGTAAAGATTTGAGTCAAAAGTATTGTTTTCCTTTTTAATATTTTAAGAGGCATGATGACACATAAGCCTAAGCATTCCCCAATCTAGTGGCTAAATGACCGGTGTACGGTTCTTGCATCGTCAGTGCAACAAGCCATGAGGAGAGACCTCTTTTATAAAATTGCTGTAGAGACTTATTTCTCCACACCACTCACACTTGAAATTCTTCCCTCCCTCTCTTGTAAGAGATCAAGATTGCTCTTTAAAAAATAGACTGAAAGAAAGAAAAACATAGAACTGCTTTTAATCTGGGGAATGAGTGCTCAGCCATGAAACGCAATCCATGCGCGAGTGCCTACCATGCCTGGCCAGAGTATTAATATTTAAATTCCCATCCAGATAATCAATAGAGGGGAGCACTTCAATGCTTGGTTAGCCCCATCTAGGAGGTGATAAGAGTGAGAAAACCTTCTGATTAAGGCTCTTAAAGGCTCTCCAAACTGTATTGTGCTTAATACCAGTGCTCAATAGCACTGATTATAACCTATTGAGGAAGAAAACCTTGATCGAATATAACACCAAAAAGAGCATTCAGAAGTTTGTGTAACAAAATGTCAGCTGTCTATTTTTTCTTTGCATATGGTGCACAAGAGATCATTTCAAAAGCCTTTATGTTCTAACATATTGCTTTGATTTGGGAGCAAGTGTCATAAAGAGCAGCAATAGGGAACTTATATCTTATTCTTCTTTTCAGTGTACATAAAAAATACCAGCTTTCTTTTCTTTGTCTATTGAATGCTTTGAACTCTATAGCTTAAAGGGCACTTTTTGTGCTTCAGACCGTGATGTGCATTCACTGTAAAAGCACTCAATTCCACAAGAACACCACAAGCAAGCAAAACTGAGTGTCTTCAACCAGACCACACATCTTGAGCATTTGCATTACTTAAGAAATAAAAATAAAGAGACAGCCAAGAGACAAACGAATGGACAACTCCTCATGCATACTTCCACTAGCCTAAAGGGTTAATCGGTGCAAGTTTCGGTCAAATTGTGCCAACAACTGTGCTAACCTGACAACACCAATTGTCTGTGCTAACCTAATACATAGATGGAGGAGAAGAAAAGCATCATGCAAGTGCAGAATCTGGAGATAATAGCTAGTTTGAAGGGCCAACAGAAAGGAGAGCATAAGGCGCAGAATAAGAGGCCAAAAAGATGTTGAAAGAGAGCAAGTGCAAAACTGAACTGCTCAGTTCATTTTCCAGCTCACTGGCCTTCGTAATCCATCTAGGCCAGCTGCTAACAAGATTGGGTCTGAAGTTTACCTCCACAATGCCGTAATCAGATTAGGAGCCACAAAGATCAAATAATGACCCAGATTTCGGACAAATTCATCCAGCCCTTGATTGAGTTGTGTGGTCCTTGATATTTATTAAGTGATTATGTTTAGGTGATGGTTTTAAAAAAATTGTAAAAGAATCTTTCCTCCATGTTGGTTGACATGAAGTAATGAGTATCAAAAAATCAAAAACCGTCAGCTAAAACCTTAAGCAGGACTTGATATTAAAAGTGATGCCCACTGCATTAAATAAGTTTAATAAGAACCAAGGCTAAAGTTTTCAGGATATGAATGTGCAGAGTGGATGCAAAATGTATCACATGACTGAATGATTTTGCAGTCCAACTGTTTTGTTTTCTGAGTTTGTTTTCTTTCTATTGCAGTCTCTCTTTCACTTTTCCCTGCTCCCCTAATCCTAAAAGGGGTAACAGGATTATTGGCAGAGGCATAGAAACGTGATTGTCTCACAGCAGATGGTGCGCACTGCTTCACCTTTGAGAAAGTTAATTAAGCCCGCCATATTGTGCCCATCCAGAGGAAAAAATTTAGATGAATATTAAGCAACCAAACTCTGTGCTTTCTTTTCATTCCTCTCTGTGGAATGGAAGAGTCCATTGAGGGAGAATTATGTACAGAGCCAAACAGTGCCTTCTCATGTCTGCACCAGTCAACTCACCAGGCCAAAAAATGTTTACTCTGTGGTAAGAACACTGCAGTGTGGTTGTCCACCAAATTCAGCCAGACTACCCACAACAATCTGTTGTTTGATTGCAGGGGGAATGGAGAAATATTCAGTTCGTATCATAAAAAGAATGTGCAGAGGAGCATGACTGGTGTTGTTGTGAAAGAGATTTAAGCTAGAACCTAGTGGCAAAATAATGCAGGGCTAAGTTTTATTCCTCTTTGAGCTTATTTGTTTGGAGGACTGGAGAGTTCTGGGTAAGGGATTGAGTAAAAAATTTGAAAGCTGTGGCAGCGTTTTTATTGGGAAACAGGGAGATCTGGATTAGAAACCCAAATGAAATCAGAATAACAAAATAGTGTTCAAAGTGCACAACATGCAGGAGAGAGCCCGCTGGGTGCGAAATAAAAGCTGGGGTTAAGCTTATTGTAAACTCTTTCCACTATGTTCCAATGGTAGATGTTACATATGACTAGACGACCTTTGGTGTGGAGGTCCTGTTGCGGTACTTCCGTTCCAGTTGAGCGTTGCTAATTTATTAAACCCCTAACCATTGCTTTGCTATGCTTGGAACTGTTTTATCTCCCCTCTTTCTTTTACTCTGTTTATTTCTTATTTATTTTTAAATAGTCTAAATTGAATGGTAAATCAGATACAATACTTTAGCAATTTCCACAAATGTTTAATCCTCTTTAGTGCATACACAAATTAAATGAAATTCTGATCTGGTCACAAATACTTGGGCTTAATAATTCTTTTAAAAATGAATAAACAAATGGATAACATAAATGAAATGTTTTGCTTTTCCAGATAAATACACACAATTATATTAGAGGAAATTGTATAACCTGTATTACTTTTACAGATCTTTTAAACATGCAAGGAAAGAGATCAACAGCTTTGCCAATAGGAGGAAGACTACCGGCCTGAGCGCAGTTTTTGCACAGTGTTAACCAAGTCAATTGTTTCTTCACTGAAAGCATCTTATTCCTCTTGAATGTGTTTGTGGAGTGTTCCACAGCATTCTCTTCACTGACTGTATGGGTATTGCGCCGCCTTGAAGTGTGGCCTCCTTCGTCCAGAGCCATTGATATCTCTGTTGATTCAGAAAGCTGTGGACAGCCTATCAGGATAAACGTGGGGGGACAAATGGAATCCAGACAATACCCTTTAGTCACTTTTCATAAGTCAATCTCTAGACTTGCCTTCTTTCGTAAAAGGAGTTATAGTTTTATAAGTGGTACATTAAATTACTTCTATATGTGAGAGATGTTAATGTGAGTATCTGGCTTGCTGAAGGTAAGCTGGGTGTCCAAGATATATTAATAGTCTAAGTTAGACAGGCTTATTTTCAGACCGTGCTGGATGACCTTTCTATGTGTGAAAATCACTCCTTACACCAGCCACAAAGCACACAATACAGCCCAATTAAATCAGAAGACAATCTCCACATCACAGCGGTACAACAGCGACTAATAAATCTCAAAACCATCGTCGTTTTCCTATATTCAATTGGGTTAAACATAACTGGATAAATGAACATCGTGATGCATAAATGCAAAAGCTAACTGGTAGATAATCCTTAGTAACTTTCCTCAGAGAGAACTTCAGAAGTCACTTCAGAAATATTATTCTCTGTAAACTGAAGGGCAATTTTTAGTTTAAAACTTGCTTGAGCTTTCCTGTAGCTCAGTGATTAGAGCATGGCGTTAACGACGCCAAGGCCATGGGTTCGATCCCAGGGATTGCACGTACTGAAAAACAATGTATAGTATAATGCAATGTAAATCGCTTTGGATAAATGCGTCTGCCAAATGCGTAAATGTAAATGCTTGAAATTAATGTTAATGTCATTTTACTGACACAATGCAACCGTGAATAGTTTCAATAATTAGCTACTTGTTTTTAATACTCAATAAATTATATATTGGGTTTATATATAATATATATATATATAATATAAGTTATTTTGTGTGGCATAATATGGCAGAAAATCATATCACATATTCTTATATCAATATATCAACATATTCTAATCATTTGTAGAGCCAGTCAAATTACCTAAAAGTACCAAAAGGACCAAAGTTCAAGCCACTTTCTGTTTTGTAGCTATTGAAGCATAAAATAACAAATTATTTAAAGCATTTTCGTACAAAATGTGAAATTCAAAAGCATCACCATTAAAGGATGTGGTATACATACAATATGTCAGTCATTAGAGTCTGAAAGGCCCAGAGAGGGCAGATTTAACTCAGGGGCCAGAGCCCAGGGTGTTACCTCATCAGCCGCAAATTGACAACAAGATTTACCCGCATCCATAATTGTAGTTCCTCTTGTCCCTGGTTAACTAATGACAGCAAAAACTTGAGGGCCTTTCTTGGCTAGTTTTAATGAGACCCCCCTTTTTTTAAAGACCACAAAATGCCACCAATTTAAGTTCTGCCAATTTTCTCCACTTCTACTTGAGAACCACCCTGGGAGAGGAGAAATCATCATACTGGTCAGCAGCGGCGACACTTAAAGAGGAAGTCAGCATGGGTCTACTTTCCCTGAAAGACCAGGACCAGATTAAAATTCAGGAAATAATGGCTTTCTGTCATGTGCTCATCATGATGTCCTCACCAACTTTTAATTAAGAGAAAAAATAGTTTTTCATTCAGTGTGACTAGTGTGAATAAGGAAAAGGAAAATGGGAGAGGGAAAAGTAATCGGACATCTGCCCCTTTTTTCCAGCCTTGAAAAATGCAACCATTTCCTGTGTACTTTGCATATTTACAAATGCTGCAGATTTTGGAAAAGGTGATTAAAGCTAAAAACAAACACTATATATTCAATAATGAAATATTTTATATACATATAATGTGTGTGTGTTTGTGTCTGTTTAGGTTGTATGTAGGTTTCTATGCTTTGTGGGGACTTTACATAGACATGACAACTGTATATTCTATCCCCTCACCCTACCCCTAAATCTGACCCTCACAGAAACCTTTTTTGCATTTTCAATCCAGCATCATTTGGCATGTTTAATAATCAATTTATTTCATTGCTGATCCCCGCAATGTAGATGCGTATGAGTTTTACCATCCTTGTAGGGACATTCGCCTACAATGGTAGAAAAACAAGAACACACACACACAAAACACATTTTAATGAATTTGTTTAAACTATGCAATGCAGTTTATCTAAACCTTCAGTTAAATTTCAATGTTTGAGGATTGTGTCTCTCAGGCTTCTCTTTAAAACCCTTCTTTTAAACACTGGCTACCTTTTAAAAACAGATCACAGGCTTGGTTTGCTCTAATCTGTGCTTGGCCTTAGAAAACAAATCAAAATCTATCTAAGAGCAATCTGGATCAGTTAACGTTTAGAATGGATCAAACAGAAGCTTCATTGAATACTGTTAACTCACTCTCATGATATGACTGTTGTTTCATCACTACAATTACAAGCATTTTAATTGGTTTCCTGTCTATTTAAAATAAATGGATTGAATCGACAAAAGCAAAAAAAGCAGTTTAATTGTTTGCTATAATGCAACTTTGAATATTTTTAGCTGGGAATAGATTGGAATGTGCAAACACTCAAAACTACATTTATGAGAGTCACACAATCATTCTTTCCTCCTCTCAGCTTTGTATCTGTTTTTACAGAGTATAGGTGCTACAGAGTGATATGAGTCACTGTTTCCTTTGCAGAATCTTTCCTTATCACATTTGGGTGTTAAGCATTTGATGGAGCTCAACAGTAACCTTTAAACTTCCACCCCAAGCAGAAACAGATCCTTGTTTCCTTTTTCTTTCTCCAAATCTTATTGGACCGATTTGCACATTATAGTCCCAAACTGTCTAGTCCAAAGGTTTTTAAATGCACCATTAGATATCATACATATGTGCTAATTGAATTGTGTTTAGATGTGTGTCTATTATTGCTTTGTTTTACTGTCTGCATCTTTATTTATCTCACAGTTGCAAAAATTGGCAGCAGCTATGTGTTTAACAGATGGTTTTGCTTGTAGACGTGTCATCAAAACTACACAGCTCCTTCTGCCCTGTATACACAAAGTGCTGTTGGGTATCTGTTTGGTGAATATGGAAATGGATTTAAATTCCATAATGGACATTGCACGTGCATCTAAATTTTTACATGACAGTAGAAAACAGGCTAAATGTTGCGCTTTTAGGCTTGTAGCTCTCAATACACCCTCCTCCCCTTCATGCTTTCATGGAGTGTGGAGGGAGAGGAAACTACAGATTCATAGCTTGCAGGTAGTGTGGAGGGTATGTGGTGAGTCTATGATATATGACATGTGCTCTATGCAGTCTTTGTTAATTTCCCAAGGATCTGGCAGTGCTCCAGAGCTGTCAGTTAAAGCCTCTGTTATACTCTGCTTAAATCTCCACTTACCACCCGGTTCTGCTGACAAACATGGATAGATGAGACAAATGAAAGACTCTTAACTAACCCATCTCACATATTAATTTCAAAGAGCGTGCTTTCTCACTTTGTCCTGTCCTGTGTAAAATTTGACAGAAAGGTAATTATGTGCTTTGTCATGGATATACATATGGCTAAAGTGTTAATGTGGTTTTGCTACATAAACAACAAAAATTGTTTTAAGCTTAGTATTTTTGTCTTGTTTTCCAGTTAAAATATCTTGATATCCTTAAAACAATTTTTTCAGAAGCAAAATGACAACATATTGAGTCTTGTTTTTAGTGAAAGGTATTCAGATTTACCGCATAAATTAATCCTTTTTAATTTAAAGTTTTTCTTTTTTTAACACAAACCTAATTACATTTAGTTTGATTTCTATAATTTATTTCTCTAATTGGCCAATCTACAGCATATGCAGATAAGTCGTTTTTATCTTTTACTTTTTAAACTGGTCCACATTAATCCTGAGGTTATAGGCCTGTGGCCCTGTCTGATTATTGCTGTTGCATTAGTCACTCAAGGTCGTGTCATTGCTGGAAGCTAAGGCCTTGTCTAATATATTTATCTCAAGAGATAAAACTCCAAACACCCTCATAAAGAGCAGTGGCACTCACACAATTATAGGCACACACACACACTTAATTTAGTTTGCCTAATTTATCTGTCATGTGGCGGTGATGGTCTGCTATGAGACTAATTTCAAACGTGTTTAAAAATGTTTTGAAAAGTGTTTGCAAAGTGACATTACATTGGCACAGAGTAAACAACAGGGCACATCTTCCAGAATGCATTTTGAAGGTGTCTGCCCAATTGCAGCGCGCAACCCGTATATGTGACATTCCACCAGGCAATAAACAGCACGGCTTTCCAATTCAGGGCCTATTAGACATGGGGGGCTTGGGTTACTTGCCAGAGACTGACGGGGGTCCTTGGGACAATTACAGTAGAGAGACAGAGAGAGAAGGAGAGAGAGAGAGAGAGGGAGGAAAAGATAGAGAGCCTTTCTTCTGCCCCTGCGGCCTACTGGTGCTGAGTAAGATTCATGCCCAGGCAGAGGAGGATGCCAGTACACTAATACTGCCTGACAGTAAATGTCATCAGAATTTAAATTACATGGCCTGCTCCCTCTCACAGAGCATGAGAATTTGCTTTAACCTATATCGGCCACCACAAACAGTAGCGGAGGGGCCTGTGGGGGCCAGGGATTGAGGGGGTGGAAAGTGATGTTTTTGCACTTCAAGACATCTTGTGGTTTGAAGGCACCAGCTCAGTTCTTTCTCTTCCCTTGTCATGTATGTAAAACTAGCAAGCTGATCCACCAGGCGTGTACATGGCTAATTAGAGGGATTCAATTAGGCTGATCATTAACGATGTGGACAGATCTGCTACTTTCTCTAATGACCCAATTCCCCAAACACACACATACACTGACTGCTTTTGTCCCTTGGCTGATATTAATGTCTGAAATGGGTTATGAGCATGGGTGGCGTGCACAGATTACCAGGCCAGAATTGTGAGGAATGCAAAGTGCTAGGAGGTTCATTAGCTTCATCCGTTTGACTGAGCGACTACAAGGAAATATGCTTCAGTTTAACAGCTTCATATGATGGGCATTACTGTTATGATTTGATGATGGGGCAGAGCTAAATGTATCCAGTGTTAGTGGTCAAAGGGGACTTGATGTTTTTACATAAGTGCTGTCATACAATATGTGCTGAAGCAAATGTTAGTGTGGTACTGTGACAGTCAATAGCATTGATTAGGAATATTCCTTTAAGGTTTACACTGCACGAAGAATACTTTTATATTACAAACCTACAGGTTCTTGCTACCATAACTGATAAAGTGACTTTATTAATCATTTGAGATGGTCTTTTATGATGTTCTTCAGTTGTCCTCCAGTGTACTCACTTGGTAGACTAGTCTGATGGAGCTGATACAATTTAAAGATTCCAGATGAAGTGTTACGTTTGTTTCAACATCTTATTAGCATATGTCAGTATGTAATAATTATACCTAGTCCTGTCACACAGTTTGCATTCCTATGTGAGATAATGAGAGTGAACTTTCATTGCAAGTATCTTTATTGAGAAAAAAATGAGGGATTGTTTTAGGTGTAGTGTTTGCAATTACCTTTGACTGAAGGAACATTAATAAGATAAGTGACCTTTTCTTCATTCACCCCGTTGACCAGTACAGAGATTTCCTGAAACACTGAACATCTCTAATAGACTTGCATCTCCATAAGAAGATTTTACATTTGTGTGCAAACTACACGTAGATCTAAACATAAACATGTAACTACAAATACATTTGATTTTAGATAACAATACTAGTAGTCTTTTAGTTGATAAAGACAGATATAAATAAATAATCTGTCAAATACATGCTAAAAATACTGACAAACCATAACGAAAAACCTAGTAAACCTAGCATCCAATAATTCATTAATTGAGATTACATAATGGTTTTGATGTTGCTAGTTACTAATATACTAAAAAAAAAACAATACTGAACAATGAGTTGATATATCTTGTTTATGACACAAGAAAAAAACACAATTGATACAAAGTAATACAAACCTACAAAAGTCACCACACTGTGTGTGACTTCATTCAACTCATTGAAGGTCAAGTATGTTAACAGGACCCTCAGGAGAAATGTTTTATAACTATCTGATGTTGTTGACAAAAATGTGCAACAGCTGTAAAATATTATACAAAAGGTGTATGTCTTAAAGTTTAATACATATTTTAATATGTATGACATATTGAGTGATGACCTCAGAACAGTGGTAGTTTTAAAGATAGTGAGCAGTAATATTTGTCTTATTTGTAATAAAATAAAGTAAATATAATAAAACATTTATTTCGTTAATTTCAATGTGCAAATGTCATAATAAATGGCAAAAAAAAATGGCAGGTGAAGTTCTTGATTCTGTGTCTCCAGTAAAGACACTGATTTTTTTAGGAATAAGTGTATTAGTGTTTTACATCCTTTTCATGGTGCCTTTTAGGGAGAATGTGTTCTCTCATCCTTCTGTGTGGTAATACTTTTGCTGGGTGAGGGGTGAAGAGCATTTATTAAGCTATTTAAAAAATTGATATGGCAGAAGTATGTGTCAGATACAATTTGGCTGCTATTGTAGCTCTGTGTTCTAGGCGAGTTTCTTTTCCCTCCATAAGGAGGTAACATTAAACCATATAAACTTCAAAATTTGCTGCAAATGTTTGATTCCAGAATGGCATTCGTGACACCCCTGGGAAGAGTTCCAAACTGGATTAGTTTAATGCTCTTTAGTGCTTGTCTCTGAGTGTATTCACATCTGTCTCCAGCCTTGCTGTCCTACAAATTTATGGTACTGAAAATGTCAAGACAGATCTAGACTCTACCTCCCCAATCCTAAAAACGCTTACCCATGCTGAAGTGCTCTGTTTCTGCAAGCGCATATTAGAGGCTTTGTTTTTCTACAATTTGAAGGAACTCCAGTGTCCAAAGCATTAAGTGTAAAGCTGCTTTCTCATTGCATTTGTAATTTTGTGTGCAAATGTGTGTTTTGTTTACAGAGGGACAGAGCTTCATAGGGAATCCAAGCATGAAGTGGAAACAATATGATTCTGATGGAAATTGAGTGGTCAGTTAGGAATGTGCATTTGCTTCCTTATTCACACTGTCCTGAGGTCATTTACTCTAATATTTTATCCTCTTTCCCCTGTTCCATCTCCCTCTGCCTAATGCCATTATTTCCTATCACATTATGAGGCTGTACTTAGAAGAATGCTGTTCTTTCATCTTTCTCAGTGAGAAACACATAAATGTTTATTTCTTCTGCTGAATGTGACAGAACCCTCATTCATGCTTTGTTCTAGACTTGGGGGTAATGAGAGATCCATATTTTTGTGGAGTGTTGTAAATAGAATGCCTCTGGCCACACAGAGCTTTAATGGAACGCAATGACATGTCTAGGGTGGAATGAGCTTTAATAAAGTGTGATCTGACTGTTATTCCAATGTTCTTGGGGTCTGTCTAATGACAGATAAGTATTCAATCATTCCAGTGAAGCTTTTTAAATATGTTTCTAAAGTGGGAAACATATGGTTGTATTCCAGAATTGTATTGTGTTGTATTGTGTTGTACAGTAATCATACATATTTTGCAGATCCCAATGAAAATTTTAGCAATATCTCATACATATGCATTTACTGTATAAACTGTATGCAAAACATAAAATGCAAAATGTTAAAATCTATACTGGCATTCAAATATTTTGTGATTATGGGATTGATATTTTAGATACTTTTTAATCAATGCCAGTATCCAATTTCGCCAGGGTAGAGCCGATGTAGCTCTAATTTGTTTCCTAATATTTGTTTCATTACATGATCGTTTCTACTGATGACACCAATTATTATTACACACTTGTACACACTTATTATTTTACGTAGAGAGGTTCTATTGTATTTGCATTTGTTCGTAATATCCCTCCCCGATATACTTTGTCTCTTGTATTGCCTAAACCTTTATTTGACAGCAAGGTCATGTGATTGCTCTGCCCACTGCAGTCACAAACTCACAGTGACAATGGCATTCTCCTTTCTTTAATCTGAATGCATTGACCGTCACCATTCTCTCGCTCATCCCGTCTTCAGGTTAATTCCCTCATACAGCATGTCAGCTGTGGTGTGCTCCCTGGTAGATGCGTGCTCTGCCATGACTGCTATGCCCAACCTGTTAAGGAGGGAAATTGTTTCCCTGTTTCTGTGCCAGAGGAGAGTAAAAATGCTTTTCTGCCACTGCATGCCATTGAGGCCTGAGAGGTATGCTGCACCAGTGGGTTAGCATGTATGCAAGTGGCATGTTGTTTTGAGCTGTGTCTTGTAAATGTGCATCAATGTAAAAAAGTGGTAAAATTTTCTGCATACTTTGGGCCACATCAGGACCCTGACCGGCAGGGGTCCCTAACAAGTTCACATAATCCAATAGAAATTTAAATATAAATTGTAACCTCTGAACTATTAGCAGCAGCAAGCAGAATTGTAAATTGTTCAAATGATGGCACCTGTTTTGAAAATAAGTTTGTAGGCCCTTCCTCAACAGCATGCCAGTGTTTACATTCTTTGAGAAAACAAACCTGCTGTCACGGAGGAGGCTCCTGCTCCGCCTCTGCCATGCCACCAGAGGGAACCCTCACACGAATTCGAACCCAGTTACAATTGGACTACATTCCCACAATGCCGCATACCTGGGACTGATCACTTCCACCTCTGCACCTGATGCTCATTACCACACCCTACATAAGCCTGCCTCAGTCAACCACTCATCGCGAAGTCTTGATTTGCAATGGCTGTCATTTCTGAGTGGTCTTCCATTGTATTCTGGTTTATTCTGTGTATGATCTTGGACGGTTATTGTTTCTGTCTGTTTGCCGCCTGCCCTGATCTTTGAACTGTGATTATTATCTGTGAATGTTTTTTGCCTGCCCTAACCATTGTCTGTATTACAATTTTGCCTCGCCCTGTCTCCATTGTGTCTTGTTTGCTGGTGATAGATCTCTGCCTGTTGACTACTCTGAATAAACTGCTGCAAATGGATCCTAACTCTTCTGACTCTTCATTACACCTATAATAAATAGGAATATTTTAAGGCTGGAAAAAATACCCATTCTCACTATGGGAATGTACACATTTCAAAAACATGCTTTTAGATTTTGTTTTTTATTTCGCTGCTTGTCACTGTCTCTGAACTCTCTGCTCTCTGCTCAGGTGTTGTTTGTACTTATGTATTGTAGTTTTCTCAGTTCTGTTACTGGTTTGTGTGGCTTCTTGTTTCATTTGATTTTTTTGTTGTGATTTTGTTTTTACCTTGATAAGTACCCTATGTTACACTTGACCCATTTCTGATCCAGTGGCTCTATATTTACAGCATTTAAAAGTTACCTTGCTCCTACGGACTCATAACAAAGCAATCATACATTTACAAAATTACATTTGAACGATACAAAAGTACATTTTAACATACCCCCAACATTTGCAAAAAGGCTGACTTACTATTTATTTATAACCTTTCACATATTAACCGATATTGATCCTTGTTTAATTTCCCTTCTTGTTCAAAACTCTTTATGGGTAAATACTTCACTCAAACGATAATGATAATTGTGGTTCATGATGACTGTGCAAAACAACAACAGAGTGGCATGCTAGATGTACAAGTACTACTACTGCATTTTATCATAAGAGTCATTGTGTTGCCATGGTGCCATGACATGAGACGATGCACAATTTAAACTTGTGTATTTCTCTAGACTTGCATATAATTGGAAACATTTGTGATAATGTAAGTTTACAACTAAGCAAAATATATAACACTGGTCAAGTGGATTTTAAATAATTTACACAATGACCATCAGCATAATGTTTGTCTGTGGAGACTGGTACTGGGGACTGGTATAGGGCACTTAAAATGAAGTTAACAGAGATTGCCCTATTAATTAGTTTGTGATTAAATTGCACTTCATTACGTTACCTTATTTAAATCAAAACCAATAGAGCATGTCAATATCATCAAACCTCATTGATTCTATCTTGTCTCTTGTAAGTCTTAAAAATTTTTGGTTGCCATTTAATTCTATTGTATAGAAAAACAGTTCATTCTTCAAAATGTCATCTTTTGTGTCCTGCATTAAAGAGAATCAAATATACATACGTATATATATATATATATACACACACGCGTGCGCGCACACACACACACATATGTATGAATTTCAATGAGTGTGTGTATTTATTTGCTGCAAGTAAATGTAATATAGATGCATTCTGAGGAAATAACACCACTTCATCTTCATCAGGCTGTGTGCTGAGCACTCATTTAATCCACATATGAAACAAAAGCTCCACAGCAAGAGATGGCATTCGTGTGCTTTGTCAAAAGTGCAATTGCATTTTGGTTTTACATGAATGCTGTTTTTGAAAATCTCTTAAATAGTTGCCAGCAGGCAATGAATTTGATCAATTAGGGAAATTCTTGGATTTTTTCCTTTAGAGCACCAAACATTTTTGAACATGTCAAATGAGCAGAGATAATAAGTGTGTGATTCAGCTTTAATGTGCCTATTTAACCCAGCTGTTCACTGGTTTAAGGCCCGATTCACTTATATGCTCCAGTGCAGGAGGTGGCATGTCCAATGACCATAAAACAGTTCTTAATACCTAAATAATGTCATACTCCATGGACATTTACGCTACAGCCTGTCAGGATGCAACCACTGATCACAACTACAAAACAACATGTAAGACTGAAATAAAAAATGCCTGTGATGTCTCGCTGCTGCTGCTGATTTAGTGACTTACATTTGTATTAAATGTAACTGTCTGTGGGGCAGTAACCAGAAACACAAGTACTTATAAGAAATAAATAGTTAGGAAGAAGTAATAATGTTTAACTTGCATAAAAGTAAAAACCGTTTTCAAAACTTTTCCAACTTGATAATGTCAAACTTTGTGGTAGTTTTGTGTTTGATTGTAATGTCTTAACCTGCAACACAGAGCCATTGCTCTACTTACAAGTGTTCTAAGTGTTCTTCATTTCTGGCAAACATTCGTGTGAGTTTTCAGGTTTGGTTTTTAAATGGTAACTGTTATCAAACAGTGAATTTTGTTAAAGATGCAATTTCACATTTGAAAATGATAATGTCTTTTCGTGGCACTGTTCTGTAAGTAGACTACAAAACCTCTTTCAGTATGCGGTCAGATCTTTTCATTAAATTAATAATAAGGTAATAAGAGCAAATGTAACATTACTATCTACATTTGCTAATTAATAAATATTACTTAATTTCATTAAAAGTTATTATCCAAATATTTCAGTATGTGTCTAATAAAATATTAAGATATGTTCCTCTTGAAAATGAGAGAATTTCATTTGTAATGGTTCCACCATTGGAGAGTTCTAAGCAAAGTGCCCTGTTTATTATTATTATTATTATTCATAATAATAATGATAATAATAATCAAGGTGGCATATGTTTTGGCATGAACATCTCAACAATGATTTGTCTGCAGAAATATCTCAAATACAGGGCATTGACATTTCAGTCCCCTAGCGAATGCCTCAATGTGTGATGTAATAAGTCATAATTGGCAGGTCATAGATCCTCAGATCCACCATAATCAGCAGTTTAGATTATACTTCACTAGTGAGAATCCTACTTAATTTAGTTCAGTTTCACATAATTTTCCAGACCCATAGACTCTGTCTTTAATCTGTTTAACTTTAGTTGGTGGCGTTGGCTTCTCTGTGCTTTACAAACAAGGATTTCTTTGCATCCCAACCGAATCCCTTTTCACATAACTTAATATGCCATCTTGCTCTCTCAGGGCCAATAATTGAATCCAGGCAGAGTTTAAAGCTTATTGGACAGGGAATACAGATGGGCATTACTGTGATTAGCAGAAACTCCAGCCCACGGCCTCTGTGTTGGCTGCAGGATTAAGACATTACGAAAAGAATGACAGGCTTTTTTAACACTTTATTCCCTCTCAATAACATTCTTTCACATATTAATACCACCCCTAGGTAGCTACTTTATCATGCAGAAGAACTTAATCCACTGGTGTTGAGTCTATCTCACTCTAGCTTTGATGCTGCCCCCACCCTTTATTTTAACACTGCTGCTGGAAGCCCTGTGTAAGACAAAGCACCCGTGACAGAGACAATCAGAAGCAGCTCAGGCCCAAAAATGGGCTTCAGCTTTTGGAGAGCAGAGAAGAGAAGAGCCATCGTTGAAATAACATTAAGCCAAAGAGAAAACATCAAAAGAGGCAGAAGTAGACAATATAAACTGCTAAAGAAGAATTTTAGAGCTTGCATTGTGGCAGAGAAATGTGTCATTTTCACCATTTTCTAAAGTGTTGATTTCAGTCAGAGGGTTAGGCCCTCGTGATCTTCTTGTATGCCCACATATCTGGGGAGCACATCTGACCTCTGGCTGAAAGGCAGGATATGGTGGAAGGGTGGAAGCAGGGGGGTTCGTGTCTAATATGGGATTGCTGCTAGTGCTGGCATGTAGCTTGTCTGTGAGCAGCGATGGTGGTCAATCAGTTGGAAAAATCTTCACCCTGGGAAAAATTAATCACATTTACAGGCAGGCCAGAATTAACAAACATTCAATCAAATTTCTAATGGCAAATGATTCCTAAAATTAGAGCCTTAAAATTCTTAATTGAGATTTTTCATAAGAGCTGGACATATTGAGATGTTCCATTTATATTTACCATACGTACATAAATGTTATACTGACACATTAACATGTTTTTTTGAGACATTAAATTAATATTTTTTTCAGGTCTACAACTTAAGTCCCAAATATTTAGCATCTTAATTTCTGTGTTAATTAAATCATATCTGATTAATAAAAACTCAGCAGAAGTGTTATCTCTTCATCTTGCCTAATGAACTCACCTGTTTAAACTTAAGCTGTCCATTTGATTGTGAGAACTGATGACAGCTTTGAAGGGTTTTGATCCTGCTACCACTAACAGATGGTTGCTGTGACTGGACCCAGGCTGGGAATCGTTACCCAAACTCTCTTCAAAGGGCTGAGAGGCTAAATCCTCTGTTGCTGGCCCAAAGAAGACCATAAGCATGAGCAGAGCAAAAGAAAGGGTCTGCTACTGGTGCTAATTACCCAGAAGCCACACAGAAAGTGCCCACTGTCACCCACTGAAGAGGTTTACATCCCTTCCTCCATAGATAAAAGGCGTAGTATAAAAACATTTCGTGAGGGACAAAAGGGGGAAGATTAACATAATCTTTGGGAATGTATCCCCTGTAAGCTGTTAGTGTGTGAGCCTTTGCCTCTCTCTGCTTTCTCTTCTTTCACACTCATTTCTTTTCTTACATGCTTTTCATTTCTTACCTCCTAAAGTCTGTTTTTTATGGAACAGGCACGATGGTAAAAGGGTTTGTCATCTAAGCATGACGGTTGTGTTTTTCCCGCCTTCTTGTAATTCTCTCTGTAAATGGAAGGTTGATGTTTGGCCTAAAATACAATAGTGGGCAAAACATGGTGTCATGCTGTCTTCAGGTTATGTCATTGTTAATCCAGAGCTCACAGCCCTCCTTGAATATTTGCCTTTAATCATACCATCATCATTGTTCATGGGGTAGAGATATGCTGCCATCAATCAGCAGCTTTTGATTTGAGTGGTACTGAACAGTAGAACTCTTGAAAAGATCTTGGGTTATGTGTGCAAATTTGTTCTTTGAGACAGGAAATAAGAAGCTGCTTATGGCTTGACGCTATGGGGAACACGCTTCAAATGCGCCCTGGTCTAAACACATGTAAAATCAGGCCAATTTATATGCAGGTCAAGGTCATGTGACGTAGTGTTGTGCGGCACATAGCTTTTAAAAATTCCTGCAAAATATGTCATCATATTCTAAGTCTGAAGGAAGGCCATGCAGGCATGACAGAAGTGTGGTAACATGAGGCAGTGTCTTGTTCCCTGCCTCAGGGAACCTGGTTACATATGTAACCTGACAACATCTGTGATCCAATGAGATAAGTACTGTTAAGAGATTGTAGATCTTGAGCGATGTCAGAGCTAATAATAGAGCCACCTTGAGAATCAGAAACTTATCTCAGGTTGAGGCTCAAAACTACAGTAAGGTCCCAAGAAGTAACCTGTGTGTGACAGAAAGGCCTCAGCCATCTGGCACCATGCAGAAATGAGACACCAAAGGATCTCTCTAAATAGAGGCTCTATCAACAGGTTAATGGCTAGCAGAAACAGTGGCCACATAAAAACCCTACAAAAAGGTGCTCGAAGGGACTGCAGCACTGAACCAATAGAACTGGGTCAACAGGGCATACAGTTTCCTAGTAGAAGGAGCCCTGGAACACAGAGTGGTCTCAGCAACCTCTGCCAGACCCATAGTTTCCAAATCTCCAGCCCTGGGTAAAAGATTAACCCCTGAGCCTGAGATAGAAGATGCCTTCAGACTGATAGCTTCCAAGGGACTTGGAAGGTTGGCCAGAATGGTGTTACCGGGAGTAGACAAACTCGGTCCTGGCAAACCCTCACCAGATCCCCTGGAAACAAGGCTATCAGAGAAAAGGCATGCATGCCACAGTGGAGCTGGGTGAGTGAGGCTGAGCCAGAGGGAACCGTGGGTTGACTTCCTGAAAACTCCTTGAAATCCATTTTTGCTCAGCCATACCTCTGCCAAACTGACCTCACCACTTGTGGATGGAGCTTCCACTCCCTGGGCCTCAGCATCTGTCTCGACAGGATATCTGCTTCCAGATTTGCAAGCTCACTCTGATGGACAGCAGTCTGGTCTCTTCCCAGAGCAGGATCTGCTGTGTCATTCTGAACAGGGGATGTGAGCACAGCCCTGCCTGGTGATAAATATAGGAGACCACTGTGGTATGGAACGTGTTGGCCCTTGAGATGTGTAAAGAAGTGTTTCAATGCCAGAAGCACTACCCACATTAGGCTGGGGTGTGGTTCTCAATGGCTGCTCAGCCTGTGAACTGTGGGAGAGCCCTCATCTCTCCTGGCAAATAAATTGCCTGGCATCCGTTGTAGAGGCGTTCGTTGTAAGAATCCTGTGATGGCTTTGGGCCCCTAGAGTGGATCTGGTCCACATAGAAAGAGTACAAAGCCCTCAGCGCATAACCCTTACAATCCTTTTGGTTTTTACGATGAAAACCATTTTTCTTTAGCCAGAACTGAGATGGTCTCATATGCAGTAGACCCAAAGAAATCAGGTTGCTGCTGCCATAAGGTCTAACAGCCTCTGAATCTAGAGGACTGTTAGATGCTGGCCTAGCCGAACACGCATGTCCTGATTTTGCCAAGTGGTTGTTGTCCTGAGACCAACATCTGTGATGATATCCCTGGGACAGGAGGTTCGAAAACGATGGTCTTACCTTGTAACCACGCTTGACAGACGGGTTTGCCGTTGCTGATTTCTTTTTAACTTTGGAGCGATCGGCAGCTGGCAGCAGCACGGCGCGCCGCGATGACATCGTAAATGTTGGCTCAGGGACATCATCACAGATGTTGGTCTCAGGACAACAACCACTTGGCAAAATCAGGATGAGCAGCCGAGCACTGCTATAGCTGTAAGGAGTGACTCCACATGTGCAGAAGACAATTGTGCCTGTATTATATTGGAGTCCCAAATTACCTCTAGAAAAATAGTTCTCTGTAATAGAGAAAGCATGCTTTTCTTGGGGTTAAGTTTCAGCCTTAAGCACCTCATATGAGCTAACATGACATCTCAATGCCATGCAGCTAGTTCTTGAGAGTTGGTTTTGACTAGCTAGTCAGCTATATAATTTAGAATGTGGATGCCCTGGAGTCTCAAGGGAGCCAGAGCTGCATCCACACCCTTTGTAAAGGTGTGTGGTGATAGGGCTAGATTGAAAGAAAGCATTCTATATTCGTAAGCATTGCCTTCAAATATGTACCAGAGAAACTTTATGCGTTCTGGCAATATTTCAATGTGAAAATATGTGTTTTAGATATATCATGACAAACCAGTCCTTGGGCTGAATTTGGCAACAATCTGTTTGAGCATCAACATCATGAATCTTTATTTCTTCAGAGACTGATTTAAATGACATAGATTTAAAATCAGACAACCCCCGTCCTTTTTGGGTACTATAAAATAACTGTTGTAAAAGCCTAGATCTCTCATGGAAGGGGAAACACATTCTATAGCCCCCTTTGCCAAAAGAATCAAGTTCTTTTGGCAACACCTGCTACTCTCATAACACCACAGTCACAACACATGAGGTGGTAGGGAAGAAGCAAGAAGAGCAGAAGCACCCTCTGGGGTCTCAGAGGGGGATCTGGCATGAGATGTTGACCCGCACAACATCAAAACAGATGTTGAGGAGCAGTTGGGACATCCAAACGGAAGGTCTTATCCTTATCCTTGATACACAATAAATTGAGCCACAAGTCCCTCTCCATTGCCTCCAAAGCAGCCACAGACTGGCCAGTGCCATAGTCCACCTGCTTGGTGGCACAGAGGGTGAGATCTGTGGCTCAGTGGAGCTCCTGAAAAGTGCTCAGTTGTAATCCCCCACCGTGGTCCTGATCTTTAAGCAGGCCAGCCTGGTATGCCTGCAAAACTGCCATAGTGTACAAAGATGCACCAGTCAGACCTGCTGCCGCACAAGCCTTGATGATGATGATATTTTGACCATTGATCATATGACTTTGACCTGGATATAAATAGGCATGATTTTACATGTGTCCAGACCAGGGCATTTATTTGCATCTCTTTCTCTCTTTCTTTCTTTCTTTTTTCTCGATTCCTCCCTCTTTCTTTCCTTCCTTCCTTCCATTCTTTCTTTCCTCCTTCTTTCCTTCCATTCTTCCTTCTATCTATTCATCCATCCATCCACCCACCATTTTCTTTCCTTCTTTACGGACATCATTGTGCTACTGCAGATTTAAGGCTGGCATTGCTCCCTTAGTTTCACTTTCTCACTTCCTTTTTCTCCATCACAAGAATCCAAGACCAAACGCAGCAACAGGGGCACAAAAGCAGACAGCTGCCTTTTGGTAAATGCTGCCTTTACCCATCATACTTCAGTATGAAGATCAGTCTGGGAGTCACATTCTTTCTCATCAGCCCACCAGTGCTACACAGTATCATGCATGCCAGGGTGGAGGCTGGTTGGGTGGAAAGGGAGGGGTGGGGAAAAGAGGCACTGCCAGTAAAAATCGTTTCAATTACAAGTGATGAGTGATGCAAGGAACTTCTCTATACTAGAACAATGGTGCTTGCAAGAGATTCTGGCGTTCATTATCTCGAGATCTGTGATCCTCTAAACCCTGACTCACACACATGAGTGTGCCTTGATGGAGGAAAGCTGTAAATGCCTTTGCTTTTTAGCAAACACACAGGCTTCTCTTTTCCTTCATTTCTTTCTCTCTCGCTTTGAGCAGGAGGTATCTGAGACTGACACAAGTCTTGTTTTAGTGGATTTTGACATTTCAGGCTCTTTTAGATAGTTTTCCATCATACCCATTTTTTCTTGCTTTTCTCTTTTCAAGGTTTTATATTTCCCTGATGTCAGAATGAACTCTATGCGACTATGGTGAATTTCTGTTTGTCTGAAGCTGACGGTAACAGCTCCTCTCATTGTGGTGTCTCTACCCACAGCACTTTTACTTTAATGATAATGGTACCATTTTTCCAAATGTCAAATATCACATTTTGTTCTGTTTTAATGTGTTTAAAACAATTTCACAATAAAAATCTACTTTAGATGAAAGACATTTTGTAGTAGATAACTTTCTCTGTTCTCTCATGTTTTGGGAAGTACAGTTAAGTATTAATTGATATTCTTTTTTCAATCACCTTTAATAATTTTCTGTCTTATTCTAGTGTAAAGGTGCACTCAATTTTTTTCTTATTAAAAAAGTTGAATACATAGACAAATGTACTTTTGACATATGTAGTTTAAGTGGTATACTTACATAAGATGAATTCCAGACATATAAGAAAATAAACTTTTTTAAAAAAAAGAAACTTTTTTTTAACAGAGCAAGTAGCACAAAACCAATATACATATTAAACATGCACATTACAATGGAATGTCAATGTATACAATTCACCAATACAAAATTAATATTTACAAGGGAAAAAAATAAATCATTTATAAATTCATTGCAAGCATTTTCAAGCAGTTACCTCCTGGTGCAAGAAAACAAACAGAGACATGACAAAAAAGTGTTAGACATTACATGTAGGCATTTGGACAGTGTGACATTAATCACACTGTCCAAATTTTAATGTAATTTAATGTAATTTAATGAAAAAAATAATGTAAAAATGCTACAGTAAAATCCTGTTAATTGGTTACCTGTAAATAAACTTTCACATGTAAGAAACAGTAAGAAACTGTGATTGACTTAACAAGACTTGTTAAGACATGTGCCAGTTCTTTTAACCACCTGGGTTATGGTGATTAAAGTGTATATTATAAAAATCAGTGTTACCAGTTATATATTGTGTATGTCAGTTAATGTTATACATAGTTTAGCTTTGTAAATATACAAAATGTTCCTATGAAATATATGGTTTTGTAAAATACACAAAACTTTGCAATAAAGCAGAAAGTTTTGCCAAAGTATTTTTCACATTTTCTAACTGCAAAGTTGTATCTTTTTCGGAATTTTACAGCTGCCAGTTTTTGCAAGCGGGTACATGCATTGGCCACACTGACCACATCATAAAATACCTTTATCCAAGACACAGTCACAAGCATAGTCAACAGTGCAAGGCACAAAGGCAAGGAATTGTGGCATTGCCTATTTTCCTTTTGTCAAACATCTGTACACACTTGTTAAGTACGCACTGAAGTTACCACTTTAATAAGGCAAGATACTTTTTTAGCTTTAAAATAAGCTTAAGGCTTTAAGATAAGAATTTTTGATAAGTTGTGACGGCGCTTGAATGGATTTGTCATTATGGTCCTCAAAATATTACAATGAAATTGTTTAATTATAGGATTTTTCTTAACCAGAACTGATCGCAGTACTTGGAAAATTATGAGGGATCTACACTTTCTTGCAGACACACTTGGGTGCTTTAAGCCCCAAAATGAGTCATAATGTACAGTGATTATATTGAATTAGCTCCTTTTGTGTTCCAGAGAAAAAATGAAAGTCAAATAAGCTTGGAACAACACAAGGGTGACTAAATGATGGCAACATTTTCAATTTTGGGTAAACTTTAATTTATAGTTTTCCTACTAATGCTACCTAATGCTTTTCATTCAACTCTCAAGTTTGAATACCCTTAAAAGCCATTTTATAACTGATAAACTGTTTCTTTAGATGGAGAACATTCTCACAAATAAAGCAACAGGTTTGCCAGAGTCAATAGTTTACAGTGTTATTTTATCTTAGAATAGATCAGGTTTTGTTCACAGTATATCGGCAATAACTGCTAATGTTGACGGTTCATAAGAGCAAACGGCTGTTATATATCATGTTACATATCATGATTTAGTAAATATACTTTTTTAAATCCTTGTGTTCAGGTTCATTTGCAACAGCTGTTCTTGCAGTAAAAGTGAAATGGAAGCGTGTTGAATATTTCATCTGAGACATGGAGGAGAGGATTTTGTGACAACAAACACCACTTACAGTTGTGTAAGTGAGATATTCTGTGGCAGAATCTTGTTCATTGGACCAGAGTACATGTAGAGAAAATGTTGTGTTTTAGACAGCTACCATCGATTCAGCACTCCTCCCCTTAGGAAATTATTGTGTAAAAGTAGCATGTTACCAACTATTACTATAGCAGATACTGTTACGGTGGAGGCTCCAGCCTCTTCCCCATCGCGCCACCAGAGGGAACCCTCACCGGAGTACTAACCGGATCTTCGCAAACTATACTTCCCATCATGCACTTACCTGGAGCTGATCACTTCTGGATTCACCACCTGATCATAATTTTCGCCATTACTGCCATACTATATAAACTGGATTCTATCCTTAACTCTTTGTTAAGTCTTGTTTTGCCTTGTTCAACATTTCTGAGCGTTTTCCATTGTTTCTGTTTTTGCCTTAGCGTGTATTACCTTGGATTGTTTATGGTTGTTGTTTGTTCGCCACCTGCCTTGTGATTAATGTTGTGCTGCAGATGGATCCCATCATTACAGAAGACTTCGCCACCACACGATCCAGCAGCACTTCTGCAGTTGTCGTCGGAACTTACGGTACAAGCATCACAGCTCGCTTTACCAGATCAGCACCAGATCACTCACCTCACTACATTAACTGAGGAGTTCAAGGAGCACACCTCATGCCTCCGGATCCAACCATTTCCGCAAGCACACTGCTATTATCTCCACTGCTCAATGCATCAGGTCCGGTAAGCCCACGTCTAGCGTTTCCGGAAAAGTTTGATGGTTCACCTACTAAATGCAAGGGTTTTATGCTTCAATGTTCATTATTCGTTAATCAACAGCCATCTCAGTACCCCACTGATTCAAGTAGAATTGCTTTTGTATGCTCACTGCTAACTGGTAAAGCGCTAGACTGGGCCACAGCGGTGTGGAGGCTAGATGGCTCTGCGTTTCCCATGTTTGACATCTTCCTACAACGCTTCCGAGAGGTGTTTGAACATCCAGCTGGAGGTAAGTGCCCCGGAGAACAGCTTCTCGCTCTCACCCAGGGGAAACAAACAGCTTCTGAATACGCTCTTTCATTTCGCACACTAGCTGCCCAAACTAACTGGGTAGAGGACACCCTAAAAGTTATTTTTCGCATAGGCCTAAACATGGAACTCGAGTCTGAACTCACTTGCCGGGACGAGGGCAGGAATCTGAGAGAGTTTATTGAACTAACGATACAAGTGGACAATTTAATTCGTTCCCGTAAACCCGTTGCCATTTCTCATGTTCAAACATCCGGAGTTTATCCGCAGGCAGAACCCATGCAACTGGGATTTAGTCACCTGTCCCAAGAGGAGCAAGCTCAATGTATACAACACCATCTATGTCTGTATTGCGGCGACTAAAGGCATCCTGCCCCGTTCGTCCTAATCCAGATATGTGTTTGGTGAGTGCCACTACAATCCCTTTGAGAACCAATTCAAGTATTTCCATACCTGTTAACCTAGTAATAGCAAATGAGACAATTGACACTTGGGCTCTGGTTGACTCTGGGGCTGCAGGAAATTTCATGTCAAAGGAATTCGCTCTGAAGTTTCATCTGCCATTATCTAATTCTGATTGCTCTTTAACAGTGGAGGCGCTAGATGGAAGATCCTTAGGAGATCATGGAACTACACAACTAACTGCACCTGTAAAACTGTCTGTTGGTATTATGCATCAGGAAGAAATAAAGTTCTATGTTATACCCTCTCCTCATCATTCCATAGTTTTAGGTTTGCCCTGGCGCAAGCAACATGAACCAATCATTTCCTGGAGAGAGGGAGACCTTCTACAGTGGGGATCCACCTGCTTCCACAAGTGCATAAGAAAGGTAGAACACCCAAACGAACCTTTGATACCCCGACCCTCACCACAAGTGTCAGACAATACAGTCCTAGTAGAGTATCAGGAATACTTTGGTAAGAAGAAAGCCTCTCAACTTCCTCCACATTGTTCAGTAGATTGCGCGATTGAACTCATACCCGGTGCTGTTACCCCTAAGGGCCTAAAACAATTAAGGAATTACAGAGATTTTACAGAGAGTCGCCTCTCCTCTTACATTATTAACCAAACAAACCTCTAGTAAGTTAAGATGGACGTCTCAGGCTGAAGTGGCATTTCAAGAGTTAAAGAGAAGATTTACCACATCACTTATTCTCAAGTACCCCGACCCTGAATTACCGTTTGTATTTGAATTCAATGCTTCCAAAACGGGGGTAGGCACCATACTTTCCCAACGTCATGGCAATCCTCCAAAAGTAAATCCATGCGCATTCTTTTCTCGCAAACTATCCCCGGCCGAACGTAACTATGATGTGGGTAATCAGGAGTTACTAGAGATGAAATTAGCTTTGGAAGAGTGGAGGCATTGGCTTGAGGGTGCAACTCATTCATTCATTGTTTTAACTAACCATAAAAATCTAGAATATCTACATACAGCCAAGAGGCTTAATCACCGTCAGGCTAGATGGGCCTTATTCTTTACAAGGTTCCAGTTCTCAGTCACATATCATCCAGGTTCAAAAAATGTTAAAGCAGACTCTTTTTCCCAGCAATCTGAGGAACTCCCCCCTCCCCAATCAAGAACCCATTATTTCTGATACCCTGCTAGTAGCTCCAGTCCTATGGGATATTTCCACTGAGATCAACCTGGCCAACAGTCAGAATCCTCTCCCGAACACATGTCCACCCAATCAAACTTTCATCCCCGAGCCTTTTCGTAGACAGCTTCTAACCGTAGTCCATGATTCTTCTAGTTCTGGTCACCCAGGGTTCACAGCCACTATTGAACTCTTGAAGAACCGTTACTGGTGGCCTTTCCTTCCCCTGACACTGTCAAATACATCCATCAATGCACTGTATATCAAAGCTCCAAGACCCCGAGACAGCTCCCAGCCGGTCTGCTGCAACCTTTACCTATACCTCAATGCCCTTGGTCACACATCGCAGTAGATTTTATTACGGACCTCCCTTATTTACAAGGAAATACCACCATTTTTACTATAGTTTTACTATAAATTCTGTGTAACAACGTTTTCAGATTTTACGGCCTTCCTGAGGATACAGTTTCTGATAGACGTCCACAGTTTACATCGAGAGTCTGGTCTGCTTTTTTCTGGTTATCACCCCCAGTCCAATGGACAAACAGAACGTCTCAATCAGGAGGTTACACGATTTCTGAGATCTTACTGCCAAAGAAACCAGGAGGACTGGAGTAGATATATCATCTGGGCCGAATATGCTTAGAACTAGTAGTAAAGCCATCTACAACCCCCTTAACCCCCTTTAAGTGTGTACTAGGATTTCAACCTCCACTATTCGCCTGGTCTGGTGAACCTACGGAACTCCCTTCTGTCACTGAATGGCTTTAGAGGAGCGAAGAGGTATGGGATCAAGTCCACACACATCTATTACATGCAGTCAGAAGACAAACTGCTCAAGCCAACACCCACCGTAGATATGGTCCAAACTACACCCCTGGTCAATGGATCTGGCTGTCTACTAGAGATCTCAGCCAAAGACTACCATGCCGGAAGCTCAGCCCCAGGTATGTTGGCCCATTTCAAATCATAAAACAGATTATACCCATGTCATTCCGTCTCAGACTGCTCACTAAAATTACTGTATATCTCCTACTTACTACATGTCCCTTCTGAAACCCGCTGGTGGACTGGTGGGGGAGGCTGAGGAAACACCCAGAGGACAGACCCCCCCAATCATGGTGGATGGCGAGGAGGCCTATAGGGTCAGGGAGCTTTTGGACTTCAGGCGTCAGGGCAGTACACTGCAGTACCTGGTGGACTGGGAGGGGTACGGTCCAGAGGAAAGGTCATGGGTAAACGCAGATGATATCCTGGACCCTACACTGACCGAGGAATTTCACCAGGCTCATCCGGAAAAGCCGGCCCCTCGTCCCCGTAGTAGACCCCGGCGCCTCGTCCCTGTGGTAGACCCCGGTGCCGCCTGCCTCCTCGCGTCATGAGCCACTCACGGGGGGGGGCTCTGTTACGGTGGAGGCTTCAGCCTCTTCCCCACCGCGCCACCAGAGGGAACCCTCACTGGAGTACTAACCGGATCTTCGCAAACTACACTTTCCATCATGCACATACCTGGAGCTGATCACTTCCGGATTTACCACCTGATCGCCATTTTCGCCATTATCTCCATACTATATAAACTAGACTCTATCCTTAACTCGTTGCATGTCTTGTTTTGCCTTGTGCCTTGTTTGTTCGCCGCCTGCCTTGTGATTTGGATTGTTTACCGCTTATGATTGTTTGCTGCCTGTCTTGACCCACGCCTGTTTATCGATCCTGATTCTGTTTTGCCTATGCTGTGCCTGTTTAGTGTTGTTAACCCTGCCTGTCGACCTTGTCATTAAAGTTGTGCTGCCGATGGATCGCAGCCAATCTAAGTCTTCATTACAGATACCAGCATTAAAATTTCACCAGTGTCAATACCAATGCCTGGAACATACAAAGATGTTTAAGATAGCATCTTATAGAACAGTTATCAAACTATCTACTGTATGATCAAAATATTTAATTTAAGACATTTAACACACATAATCGACATAGCTGTACTAAGTCTTCTATTGTACATTTCACTGTAGACACACTGCAGGCAGGAGAGAGATAATTTGTTTCATTCTGTAAATTAGTCTTTGGAGAGGTGATTGCACCATAGCCTAACTGATCCACAGATCTTGGTAAAAAATTTCTTGCTTAAGAAGTAAAATCTTTAAAATTGTCAATGGGGGAGTTTGCCACAGTAGTGTTTTTACAATGGATGATTGTTGCTGCATAAAGTGAACACACACCTTATGAATATTTCATTTCTCACAAACAGTAATGGAAGAGAGCAGAAGGTTCCGAGTTTGGAATCTATCCGAATTGATTTGGCTCATAATTCATAATTGAGTTGCTAAGGCATGAAAAACAATTTCATCACACTGCATTGCGGTGACAAATCTTTTCGCAAGCTGCGGGTGACTTTTATTGTGTCCTTATTGATGGTTGGGTAAAATTTCAACCAATTCTGTGGCAAAGACCAATTCTTTATTCAGCTGATTTAGTTTGTAGCCAGAGGCACCGTAGGAAATGCTGTCCTATGATGTTTGACCTCAGTGTTGTGAGACTTTTCAGTTTACAGAGGTGTTCTCTAGTTTTTTTGTTCACTTGCTTTTGCAAATTGCTGCTATTACAATTTAAGTTACAGAATGCTTTTTCTGAATCAATTATATGGCCATAAATGACTAAAAAACATCCTGAACATAATGACAACTTCATTGACAAGTCAAGTTCCAGACAAATTCTGTTTGTCAGTTACTGTTAATATTTTTGTTTACTGATATTTATTTAGCTTGTTTGGAGAGAAAAATGATGTGTTGTACTTTAACACTTAAATAGTCAACAGTCATCATGCTACATTATACAAAGCAGAAATTTGCAGTGGTTATAATGTTGAAATTTGATCACTTACCAGCTACTTTTGTTGGCATAAACTAGTGTAGTCAGGTTGATTTTGTCAATCATATTTTTGACTTTTAAAGACAGTTACCTGACTTTACCTGAAATCAAAAATTATTTACAGTGTATCAATGATCCTACAGGCCAAACGAGGCATTTAAAATATAAAATGTGAAGCTATTCACTGACAAGTAATCATCTGTAATAGGTTATTGCTTGCCCACTAAGTCTGATGTGACCAGATGGGATTGTTTTGTTTGATGGGCCTACCTTGCTTTGTCACACACAATAACAACTTTTCTGCTATTCCCTCTGCCTCCTGATGCCTGCCTTCATTGTTAGGCTGTTAAGGAGATTGGGTTGGCATTTACTGCATCTGTAGCAATGTCGACTCGTGTACGAGTGTGTTTGTGTCAGACGGGCAGGAGAGGCCCCTGCTCTGCTTCTCTCTGCCCTGGCCCGCTCACCCATATGGACGGCCTGATCAAAGGCAGCTGAAGCAGGCTGCAGCACAAGCACACTGACAGGAGAGCGAGAAGGAGCTGCATAATTGACACGGCCCCTCAAAACCCCAAGCCTCACAGTGCACCAGGGTCTGCACACACAGCACATAGCAGCAGAACAGTGGCTAAACAAGCTCCTGGATATTCACTCTTACAGGAATGATTACATATCATAGACACAACAGCAAGCCATTAGTAAATGTGTACCAGACAATAATCGAATGGATTGTTATTACATGATGTAAGTGAGAAATCTAAACTCTGACATTAAGCATTTGCTTGTTGCACATGGCTGACAAACAAGCCCTTTAAAATGCATGTTTCAGGGTGCCGTGTCATCCTGCACTTTCTCCTGCTGAATGGTGTCTATTTTGGCTCGACACCAGTGGTGGTTGCACATCACTGGCTGTCTGTTCTCTGATGAGAAATGTCAGAAACCTCAGATGGCAACCATTCTCACTCCTGCAACCCCTTTACATGCTTCCTGTAGGGGAGAAGGTTTGCCAACTTGTCCCACATTAATCAGAGCCCTCTCGTATCATTACCATTAGTCGGTCAATCATTTTCTGGACCCAAGCCAGACTGCTAGCCCATGCAGTGTGTTAGCCCAGCCACTGACTGGCCAGTTTCTCTTACATACCATGGTGTACCAAGTGAAAAAATATGTTGTTCCTAATTGTTGTGTATTAAATATGCTTTTTTAAGGGCCACTTGACTGCACAAACAAGCATGAACACAAACAGCTAGACTCCTGTAGCTTAATTGTGCTCAAAGAGCATTGCATAAGCAGCACGAAAGGTCCTGAGTCTGATTCCTAGGAAAGGCACCAAATGATCCAAATTATTATCTTGAATTCACTATTTAGATTATATTTTAAATATTAAAATAAATTGGATAAAAGCAACTGCCAAATGCATAAATGTAAATGTAGTTCAACGTTGTATTCACAAACTCATACACACCCATACACACCTGTTGGAATTACATTGATACATACACAATCAAACCTATATAACATATGTTTAAGCATGTGTGAAGAAGTTCAAAACAATCATATTATGAAAAATGATTCATCATGCAAGGTACACTGAATCTGAAAAACATTTCATGTTTAATCTGTTAACTTGTCACATGGCAAAGTGATATGTGTGTGTGTGTTTATCAGTGGTTATCAGTTTGATACCAGTGATTTAAGATGGGGTGAATGTGTTTTACACAGATGTGCCCCTACCAAGATTGTCTAACTAGCCTTTTTTTGTGTGAGATAAGGGCTGGTAGGGGGCCAGCATGCTCAGAGGGGGTGGTTGGAAGGGAGGGATCAAGCTCCTTACAACAAAGTGAGAGCCCAGGATCCAGGCTTAAGGGACCTTCATCATTAGTTAATGACTTTGGAGATTAGTATTATAACACTGAGATTACAAAGGAGATGAGGGTTGTTCTCTGGTAATTACATACTGAAGCACAAACATCCCTCTTCAAGCTGCATCTCATATGAGGCTTAATTAAACACAGCATTGCTGTAATCACATCAGTTGGTGCTGAATGGCTATTTTGTAAAAGACATCATGCACATGTCAAAAAATTGGATTTCTTACAAAAGCATGCTTTTAGTACACCATACTTTCTGTTGAAATACTGTAATTACTCCCTAAAAATATAATTTTGTGTGTTTGCATGTGTATATTTGACACACATACAGGTCATATTCAAACCTGGGTCCCCATGAGCCACCAGCTCCTATACAGTATGTTGTAAGCATTTACGTAGCCTACTGTGCCACAGTTCACACATCTTAAATTTTTTTCTGTCAAAAAAAAGCCTATTAATGCCTAATTGAATTGAATTGAATTAATTAATTACTGCCTATGTATTAGCTGCTTTGACTGGCCTTACATAACTAAAGATAGTAATGGCGAAAGGCGGCAATTGTTTACTTTACGTTTATATTTATGCAATTGGAAGGCCCCCCCATTCAAAGCAACTACAAAGTATACATCAGCTTGTGTATTACCTGGCAACTGAACCCATGATTTTGTCATTACTAGCTTTATGCTCGACCTGCTAAGCTTTGTTATTTGCAGGTGACATGCTGGTTGGGTTTACCTTCCAACAGAAAAGATAAATATTTCACAAGCAGTTTTAGGCCTACAGCAGCTTCACAGCTTTGGTTCAGCTTTACCTCATAGCCCATTTACCTCATTACCCTTAGCAAGCAACATTTGTATTTACCACCTGGCCTGGGTGGTTAGGAGCAATCAAAAACCAACATCACAGGGGAACAGAAGGGGAAACTGAGAAGGAAAGTGAAAGAGGTGGACTGGGAGGGAGAGAAAGAAGGTTCGGGTTGATATGTCAAGAAAGACTGGGGTGAAGTGCTGACATGTCAACGTCTTAGCTGATAACATTTAAATCATTTTTCCTCCAAAACTTCAGTCACTGGGCTTCAAAGAGATACAGCCATAATACAAATTTTTGGAGTAAGTAGCGGTGTTTGAAGTTATTTTATGGGATTTTGCTGTAAGGCCCAGAATTGATTTGCAGAGGGGATGAAAGGAAGATACTTTATCTTTGGAGCTTTGTCGGAAAAAGCTTAGCATCCATTGGTGGTTCCGCCAATATGCCTGCAGGGCAAGGGGGTGGGGGTGTTGGTTTGCTGGCATTGACATTATATACCAGAATGGATTGTGCTGAGTGTACACCTCCTGCTGTTTATGAGCTGCTCTTTCATAATCTTTCATGAACCATACAATGTTTTATTTAATGTACTGGGTCAGAGAAAAACTTGAGAAAAAACATATTAATAATGAAAGATGTGGCACTTGGGAGGGAGAAGGCAAAAGAGGAGAGAGAAGGGAGAGAACTTGGTTTGAGGCTCCTCTCTGCAAACAGGTCAGGGGGACTATTTGATGTCTGCAGCTCCTGTGCAGTCAATAGTTTAAAAACTTGTGTTATATCTGAATGTGAGGCTAGCTCTGACCTTCTTTTACTCTCCCTACCTGACAAATGCCGAACATCTTATCTGTACTGTCCAGTGGCTCTCCACTGTGATAGAAAGGGCTACTCTCACTGAAGAGTGTGTAGATTCTCTTCTGACTTTACAGTTTAAACACACTGGACAGAATCCAACGCACCTTCCATAAAATCAACAAATTTCATGACATACTGATTTTTGCATTGCTCAAACACTGTTCTAGCTTGTGATCTTGACCAGCTGATCTATTTGTACAAACAGGAACAAGCTTGGGCTGTGTGGGCATAATGCACTCTATCCCCACGTGTCTGCACATTTGCAAGCTGTTAAGTAGGGCAGAGGCAGCTGCAAGCTTCTTAATTGCTTAATTGCACTCATTATTTGAACTGAGGATGAGCTCACCTCGTGCCGTTAATTGAAAAGGTACTGCAGTGCAGTCTTGCTGAATGGCACAATCCCTTGAGGAACACATCAGCTCTGATGTTGGACTAGTGTGTGATGCTCCATCTTTTCTCTCTCTTTCTCCTTCTCCAACACTTAATTGCATATGCTGTATATGTGGTATCTGAATTCACTGTGATTCTCCAGGACATCGCAGGCCTATCAGATGAAAGAAGCACATCTCAGAAGTTCCAAACCCTCAGAGGAAGGTCCAGGGGCCATGTTACTTATTTATGACTCTTGTGACGACGTGCCCCCCTCCCTGGTCTTACAGCTGCACACATATACATTCTGAAACTCATTCACACTGCATCTCTCTGACTTTCACATGGCCTGGCCTCCTCGCTTTGTTTAAAAAATAAATAGGAGGTGCTGGTGTCTGTGCTAATAATTCATGGCTGGGGACAGTGAAAGGTGTTTATATGGGGAAATGAGATGCGCTTAACACCTGCTCCTCTGTGGAAATGGCACCCCACCTGGCAGAAGTTGTCATTGCATGCTTTATCCATGCATATACTTTTTGTGGGATGTTTGACTTCATTTTTAAACTAAGCTATAATTTTCTCTCTAATTATCCTTAAAAAAGGCTGGGGGTATAGGGGGTATAGTACCCTATTTTATGGAGATTTGTTTGCTTTTCTTTGTTTGCTTATTTTTTAAGATTACTATAAACTACTGACACCTAGAAAAATCCACATGCACAGAAATAAAAAATCTGATCTTTTAACAATTCAATTTTAACAATTAACATGTTGCCATTTAGTAAACTAGCAGTAAAGTCATTTTTGGCATGTTAGCCAATTTGCTAAAGCTAACATGTCTTTATAACACTTTTTCTAAACTGTACAATGTGAAATGTAAAAAAGGTAAAAATATGTAAATGTAAAAAATAAAACAATAGTGTTTCATTTGAGACCATACTGCTCTTTGAAAATACATACACCAGATAGACAAATACATAGAGCATAGTGTAAGTGCACAGTTTATAGTCATTTTTTACACATGTAGAAAAGATGATGGGGGTATATAATATTTACTAATCTACTTTAACAACATCTAAAAATGTTTTTCACCAAAATGTAAAGGTTCTGTGTTTTAACACTTTAAACTCTGAGACCTGAAGTTATCTCCAAGTTGGTTTAAAATCAATCATCTAGCAAAAAGTAAAGTGAACTGTTGTAGAAGATTATTAGTTATTGATACCCTGTTTGATGTTATAAATCATGTGGAATGTTTGTAACAGGTTAAAGAACCTTGGTTCTGTGTGTGCATGTAGCTAATGTTGCATTGGTCCATTTGCATCTCTCAAGATCAGACTTCAAGTCATTTCTCAGTGACCCCATTTTAGTTCAGTATGGCAAAATGCTATTTCCATACGCCTTTCCTGAATGCGCTTATTCTGCTTTTTGAAGGTCTTTTTGTTGAAAATATGTTACTAATGGCTTATAAATTAATAAGCAGCCAAACTGAATGTGATTTTTATACAAT
Source organism: Botia kubotai (assembly GCA_036877585.1). Classification (NCBI taxonomy): domain Eukaryota; kingdom Metazoa; phylum Chordata; class Actinopteri; order Cypriniformes; family Botiidae; genus Botia; species Botia kubotai. The sequence goes on along the minus strand of JAZGTI010001833.1, from coordinate 4,444 downwards.
GTGATGCAGAAATGGCTGACATGGCTGTCATTTTATTCACATTTTACAGATTTCTGGCTGAGTGCCGTTTCATATTACAGAACACCATAATGTTTTTTTCCCCATTGGTACCAAGGCTAGACAGCGGCCCTGAATTTCCTGGTGTGATTTACATTTCCAATCCCAGTCATTAATTTTCTATCATTGTGAAAATATGATTCGTGTTTTGGGGGCTGTCAGTATTACTTATTTAGATGTTCAGCTGGGAGAAACCCAAGCGCTTTACTTAATGGAATGTAAAGTTGCAAGGTTTCATTGCCACTGTAACATTAAACAACAGCAGCTGCACATGTGTTAATGTGTGCTCCCAAAGCACCCTAATTCAACTTGAAATTCCTATTGGAAATGACTTTCAGTGATGGGCTGTCTGAAATGTGTTTGAGAGAGAGTTAACACGTAAATTCACGTGTCTTTGTTGTCTGCGTGCGCCTGACTGCTTAACTGCACTAGTGGTTGTGTGTCTGCTGGAAGGTGTCAGCCTAGAACACTGTGGACAGATGCATTTCGGTACCATGACCTGCTTTTGTTTTTCTTTCTAAATAAAATAAACGTCTTTCTCTTTATTGCTGTTAAATTCTGTCATTGGATTGCCTGCAACGACAACCAACAATTTGGTATATTAAATATGCTGCTTGGCTACTTGGACTTATAGTTACAATGAGTTTTACAACTTTTAATTGTTTACTTTTAATTGTTTACAAGCTTGTAGGTGTTTTATTTGCTTCATTTTATTAATAAAATCATAAAATAATTTCTTTTTAACTAATATATATGTAATCTAATGTTTTATATGGATAATGAACAGTCAGTCAATATTGCAAAATAAACCACAACAGGGTGACCTTTTATCAGGAATTATCGGAATCAAAAAGTCCTGTGTAAAAAGCTATGCAATAACCAAAGGTTTTTGTGCGTTTATGACTTTATTGCTTATATAATATTTTTGTAAAACAGTAATAATTTACTTTGTGATTCAGGTTGTGAATCCATGCCATTCGTCATCGTATTAGTCCTCATCAAATAACACAGGGCTACACATAAAGATTGATGACCGAATAGTGAGTCAGAGCATAATGTCTGACTGGCCTCTACTGCAGCTGACAGCGTCCCTTCTGCATGAGTGCACAAGAAAGTGCTCTTCTCTCTGACAGCCAAACTTTCTAACTTCATCTCTTACATCTAAAGACAATGTATTGATAGAATGATGCATTGTTTCGCTTTTGCACATTATGAGAACAAATCTAATGTAACAGTGGACTTTTGTGTCTGGATGTAAAAACAGTGAAACAGTGCTAATCCACAGCTGATCATGACAGCATATACTTATCTAGATGCCACTACAGGGTTGTGTTTATTAGAATGTTAATTAGCTAAAAATTAAAGAAATAACTCAGGTTAGCGTAAGCTTTAGCACAGTAGCCTTCCCCACCAGCTCTTCATGTGGAAAAGTTAAATATAATTCTTCACACACTAATACAGACTAGTGTAGCATAAGTTAATTATTACCAGATGACTTCATTATCTTCTAACTGATTCACAAAAGGCAATTTTAGATTATATTTGGTGGATTTAGATTATATTTGGTGCATGTTCACTCATGTTGTAAAGGAATTCAGACTCACAGACAGATGTTAGTTAAACCGACAGGCGTATTTATTGCACAGAGTTTTAATATGTAAACAGATATGATAATGTCCAGATATTTATGAATGGCAGAAATGATAATAAGGATACTGACGATGGAAGTCCAGGAGCTGACGATGACGATGGACACTGGAGATGGAGGTAAGTCACACACAACACAACACTGGAGAACACGAAGGAGATCTTGAAGACAAACACAAACTGGAGCAGGTAAGCAGTAAAGCATGGAGATGAGTCTGTTTTCATGGTTGAGATTAGACAACGGGTGAGTGGAGTGTGTGTGCTTATAAAGTGTCCTTGATTGGAATCAGGTGCAGGTGATTAGTACTCAGGTCACTGTAAACACTGAATGTGGGTGGAGCCTAGTGCTTCTGTGACAGAACCCCCCTCCACGGACTGCTCCTGAGGGCCGAATACCCCGACACCATGGTGGACGTCCTCAACCTCTGGGAGCAGGAGCCTCTGGATGTGCAGTGTGGAATTCCATCAATAGATTGGAATCTGGGATATCACTCCTGGGTACCCAAGATCTCTCCTCAGGTCCATATCCTTCCCAGTCAACAAGATATTCCAGCCTACCACCACGATACCGGCATCTCAGGATCTCCTTAACTGAGTAGACTGTTCCATCCTCGATTACCAAAGGAGGGGGAGGCTCCTCTCTTGGACCAGGTAAGTATTGGCCTATCTCCTGGATCTTTCTTTCAGTTTGGCCGTTACTTTGAGGATGGTATCCAAAAGATTTAAGATTCAAAGCGTTTATTGTAATATGCACAGTGAGGAAACAGGTTTCCCTGTGCAATGAAATTCTAACTTTGCTGTCCACAGTGAATGCCAGGACAGTTATATAGACTAAAGTACAGAAAAAAAATATAAAACTCTAGGAAATATACAATAGGGAAAAAATATACAATAAGGGGCAAAATATACAATAAGGGGAAAAATATACAATGGGGACATAAAATAATAAATACACTCTGAAAATAGGATGATGTGCAAATTGAGTAAACAGTGCAATTGAATAATGTGCAAATTAAACAAACATGTGCAAACTGAAGGGTAGTTATACCCTAGAGGGGTAGATAGCATAAAAGGTGCATAAAAGAGATGATGGGATGCATATAATGGTGATAGACAGTCCAGCAGTAGTGAAATCTGTTTATTCAGCTACCTGTTTAAAAATCTTATGTCTAAAGGAAAGGATGAGTCCCTCAGTCTTGTGGTCCTGCATTTCACACTACTCTACCTCCGTCCTGAGGGGAGGAGTGTGAACAGTCCATGTTGTGGGTGGGTGGGGTCCTTAATGATGGAGGCAGCTCTCCTGTGGGTTCTGCGCTGGTANNNTGTCTGCAGAGAGGGCAGTGGAATCCTGGTGATCCTCTCAGCAGTCTTCACCACTCTCTGCAGTTGTCTGCGATCCCTCGCAGTAGTGCTGCCATAACACACCGTGATGCAGTTGGTCAAGAAGCTCTCCACAACACAGCTGTAGAAATTGCTGAGGATCTTGGGAGACATGCCAAACTTCCTCAGTCTCCTCAGAAAGTACAGCTGCTGTTGAGCCTTCTTGACCAGTTTAGAGTTGTTAAATGTCCAAGTGAGGTCCTTGCTGATGTGAACCCCTAAATATTTGAAGCTGCTCACCCTCTCCACTTCAAGCTCCCGGATAAAAAGTGGCCGAGTTTTTGTTCCTTTCCTCATGTCCACGATCATCTCCTTTGTCTTGTCTGTGTTGAGGGTGAGGTTGTTGTACTCACACCATGTCACAAGACTGGCTACCTCTGTCCTGTAGGCCACTTCATCCCCGCCTGTAATGCGTCCTATCACTGCGGTGTCATCAGCAAACTTCAGGATGATTTTGTCCTTGTGGGAGGCGACACAGTCATGTGTGAACAGGGTGTGGAGAATGGGACTGAGAACACACCCCTGTGGAGTGCCAATGTTCATTGTGATGATGACTGAGGTTTTATTTCCGATTCTGACAGACTGCGGTCTGCCAGTCAGGAAATTTAAAAGCCAGTCACAGAGTGTAGGGTGTATATCAAGTGCAAACAGTTTGTATGTGAGTTTGTGTGGGATGACAGTGTTGAAGGCGGAGCTGTAGTCGATAAACAGCATCCTGATGTAGGTGTAGTTATCTTCCAGATGAGAGAGGGAAATATGGAGAGCAGCAGCAATGGCGTCTAAGGTAAACTTGTTGGGCCAGTATGTGTACTGCAGGGGGTCCAATGAGTCCGCTTTGCTGCTCTGAATGTGGGCCAGCACCACTCTCTCAAAGCACGTCATTATGATTTGAGTGAGTGCTACTGGTCTGTAGTCATTCAGGCAGGTTGGAGGGCTCTTCTTAGGAAGGGGGACGATAGTTGTGATCTTGAAGCAGGTGGGTACGGTGCTCTGACTGAGGGAGAGGTTAAAAATGGAAGTGAGGACTTCAGCTAGCTCTGTAGCACAAGCTCTGAGGGCCCTTCCAGGAATGTTGTCTGGTCCGGCTGCCTTGCGGGGGTTGATCCTCCTCAGTGCTTTGTGTACTGCAGCTGATGATACAGTAGGAGGGGGGAGGGGGGTTTGTTGAACTCAGTGTGTGTGTGCCTCTCTATGTTGTCATTGGAGGTCTCAAAGTGGCATAGAAGATGTTGACATCATTAGGTAAGCTGTCTGAGGGACTAGTGGTGCTTGTGATGGTCCTGTAGTCTGTGATGTGCTGCAGCCCTTGCCACATCCGCCCAGCATCAGCAGTAGAGTAGAAACTGTCCAGCTTCTCTCT